>JAHQZX020003984.1:0-90610 GCA_019804575.2 Pseudotulostoma volvatum
CCTATTGGAAGGGCTACACCGAGTATCACGCCGACGGAGTGATCGACAAGCTGCCGCGCATGCTGGGCACCCAGGCGGCCGGCGCGGCGCCGTTGGTGCTCGGCCAACCGGTCAGCCAGCCCGAGACCATCGCCACCGCGATCCGCATCGGCTCGCCGGCGTCGTGGGCGGCGGCCGTCGAGGCGCTCGTGGAGTCCCGTGTTGGGGTTTCCGTCCCTTGCCCCCGGCAGGGGGGGGCCGTCCCGTTTAATACCAGAGAAACCTTTCCATCATCGGATGTTGTATTCCACATCCAGTACACTGTATATATCGTACCATTCTCTAGACCTGCTGGCATTCTGAAAGTGTTGCAGTCGGAGAGAGACATTTCCCCCTTGCACTCGGCTGCTTCAAGAATAATATTACATCCGCCGAGAACTTCCAATGTTAGCAGGCATAGCAGGCAATCAGCACGTAAACGATAATAGACAAACAAACTCACTGTCTCCACCTGACTTAAATGGAAGACTCATAACCTCTGAAAGGGTTCTATTATCCGGGGTCTTCACATTCCTTGTACCTGTTCCGTACCAGGAGATAGAACCATTGTGACAGCTAGTTATATTTCCTAAGTAGTTCGACATGATCAAGGAACCCGGCAGTGCCTTGAGACGTGGCCATTCTGCGTACCGCTCGGGGGAGCGTTGAAGCTCACTGCAGAATGGCTTTGACATGGAACAGCTCTCGATTGAATAGTACCCTTCTGCTGCATTAACCGGTCCTGGTTTCTTCTGTGAGACTCTAGGTTGTTGTCCAGAAGGGTTTTCAAGAGATTTACCAAAATTTCTAACGTACCCGGGAGCGCCCTCAGCACTTAAGCCATCCATCGAATTTAGGGTCTCAATCTGCAAGCATAAGTAAATGTAATCCATGCTTTCGTGTTGTTGCCTAGTATTATTATACTTACCCATGATACCCCGTATGCCAAGGGAGCTTGCCACCAAAGCAAGGAGAGAAGAAGCAAGGATGGTTTCATTTCACTAGGCTTCCAAATCATAATCTTGCGCTTCCAGGTCCCCTTTCGTTTGAGATGGGATTTGTAGAATATATACTTGCTACTAAATCTATTGATAACATTGCAATTTACTCTAGCGACCCGGTTTGAGATCCTTTTTTTGCTTTGTCTACTAGTGGTTGCGGTTGGGGTCCCTTGAAAGGGGGGTTCGTTCTATGTTTGACCTCTCTGCTTTGTGTTATAAATGTCAGTCGGCGTATCGTTCTTTGTCTAGGGAAGAGCACCCCTTCCCGTTAGGAAAGCTGAAATACTAATAATCGAGGACAAGGACACTGAAAAAAAATGAGAGAGCCATTCTAATTCCTGGAGCTACTATTAACGATATTATTTTGATATTCTTTTTTACTGCGACCTCTTAATATAGCTAATATTATTATCACTCCCTGGCAAATTGGGTTGAATTCTACGATCATATCTGAGAAGGCCCAAGCCAACTATTACTGAAATGCCGCTGAAATGTTTTGGATGCCATAGAGGTTTTCAGTCAGAGCCATGTGTATCAAGCTATACCCTCAGGGTACGTTTAATCTCCAGTCTTATTAGTCTTGAATCGGGCTTGGATGTTCTTCCAGTCCTGTTCTATAAATGGGCTACTAACATGGTGTAATGGGGCAGAGACTAATTCATCGAGACCATGTAAGATTGGATACATACATGAGCCAGAGAAAGGGAAGACAAAGTAGAGAATATTACCCATCCCCATGTCGCTCACATGATGAAGATGAATTTACACCGCATGAGAACATAAAGAAGAATCATTTTGAGATAGAGACTACCAGTTAGACAGAAAGGAACATTGAATTTCATCGGAACCGACCAACCGAAAACGTATTTAGAACCAAGGACACCCATCACAGACATCGATGTTGATGACTGGGAAACATGGCATCAACTATTCAAGACCAAGGCCAGTTCCTCACCGCGTATGAGGTCAGATTCGATAAATGTGCCATAGCCTTGAGCGACCAGGAAAGCTGGCGATCATGGGTTTCCCCTTAAAAAAAAAAAGTACCTGGCTTGGTTACCCAATCGCTACCACCGCAAATCAGGGAAGGGCCCAGATTAACCGCAAATAGCATCCGTGGAAAATCAGAGAACCGTCTTTACCATGCCCAGCGTCCCTACCTACAATGACATGACCACCAAAGGACAGAATTCTTACAACAATGCGTATGAACCTCCGACAAAGAACAGGGCAACATCCAGAAAATCAAAGACTTGAGTCACTAGAACAGTGTCATCAAACCTGTGAGAATCGAATTGCGAACCGGATACTAGTAATAACTCGGTGCCTTGTACGAAACCTTCAGGCAGCGACCAGTGACACATAAATTTCATCAGCAAACGATAAGCGCCTTACAGAAGAACAATGTTGTGGAGACTAGCTTAGTCTAGCTTTGAAGAGTCGAAGATTGTGGTTTTGAGATATTCTTAAAGTTCTATCGGCACGCTGGTGTAAGTAATCATCGGCCTGGGTGTGGTTAGGTTTGAGTTACTCATATGTGGCTAATGCAGAATATTAGTGCGATATCTATTGATGTTGATGAGGCGACGTTAGAACAATCTGTAGGCGAGAGTGACTCGGACCCCAAAACTGAAGCTGACGAAGCCGCAATTGATAAAAGTAACGAAGAGGCGGAACTTTGAGTGCGTTGATCCGTCGGGTCCATAGAGAAAAAAGTCTCTGCCAGCACTCGTAACTTAAGCTTGATGATGATGTTGTAATAGGTAAAAGTAGGGATAAGGCAGAAGTTTGAGTGCATTACTCCGCTGAGTCTACCTAATAAAGGGAGAAGCCTTTACCAGCTGCACTTGTAACTTGGGTGTTGATATAAATCTCAATGTTCAAATACGATATATAAATCTGTAATCGTTAATTTCCATCGCTTTGTTTACACATACCAGATAGTAGACCTTGCCACGATCCAATGTTGTATTGCAGAGCGATACGCTGTATATATTTAAATCTGCTAGCATTCAACTAAAAGCGCTGCTAACGGAGGGAGGCATTTCCCCCCTGCACGAGATTTGCCTCAATATCACATGCACCGAGAACTTTTAATTGCATGTTGGCACCCAATCCCAATCAGTATGTAATGAGTGATAGGCTTTTGAAATCACGATCGTGTTTTTCCAAGCGCTTGAAGTTTCCTCTCGTTCAAGATGAGATTTGTGAGAAGATATATACTTGCTAGGCTGTTAATAATGCCGTGATCAGGTTGTAATTTATTCTAACGCAAGAACCTGTTTTCCGATCTCATAAGATTACATGGGATGAAGAGGTCACGTGGCACAAGGTGGACCCAATGCTGGTAACACTTAAAAGTCCAGTAGCCGGCCTGGTTTCGCTAGGCATGCCCGAAGTCGGAGGTCCAAGAAGATAATTCTGTAGTAATCACCGTTGAGAAATCACATGATTGTGGTATGTACCCCTAGTCTATGCGGTAACTACAATAGGATAACCTTGCAAGGTAGGTTGCTTTAGTACTACGTATGATTAGCTCCAAGGATGCCTCGCGTAAACCATGCAAACGACAACTTGAAGTTCATATTCCCATGCAAAAACCAGAAGCTATGATTAAATATGATATAGTTGGTAGTACCGCAGCAGGATCATCCGATGCTTTCGGCCGCTTCTGCCCCAGGTTACGAAATCTGAGCACTTACCTGATGGAGGCTGTTGACGGCCGTACAATATTCTAGGCTGAGTACACCGGCATGGTATGGGGGAATTTGAAAAGGTCTAGACCGGCACAATTAGTTCATTAATGAAGATGATGACCTTATATCGGCGAGGACTACCGAATGGAAGAAGCTTGTACTACTGTCACATACACTTGTCATAAGTGTTAATTTACCAGAAGCTCGGAGGGTATTGTCAATTCAGGGGAGCTCGGCCGGAAAAGCCACGCGTTTTAGGATAGCAATTCTACGGATAAGGTTCCGGGTCAAGTTCTCACTAGCCTTAGACTGGCATAATGTATGCCAAAATAGGTATGGTATCGGAAGGCCAAAAGTTGTTTTCCCTAAACCAGAATTAGGTGATATTTAGTTCGATTTAATCTCGGTCTCCTGTGATCAAATTAATTTACTTATCAATCTAGCTTAACGATCTGATTTGAGATTCAAAGTACTATGTCGACTTTTGTGGTCGACTTTTGAATGCCTATTGTATCATACTATAGGTACTGTAATAGATATGTATGTATGTTTGCTGTACTGTGCATATCAAGTAATCTTCTGTCCGACCACTAGCCAATGAAAAACGATGCTTGAATGAAAGAAAACTCACTAGTACTTAGTAACATATACTCAAATTCCACTTCTCGTGTCATCCGGTAATAGTACTTACTGATATCATATCATGTATAATTCAAAGATGCTATCATTAAAGCTTGAGGATATATATATTTGAATACTGAAGAAGTTTTTATTTTGCGAAAATGACTCTACTTCTCTAGGCTGACTCGGAGAATAAAGATACACATTAAACCTTCCTCCCCTTCTCGTTGAGATACGAATCCGCGAGAAGACTGTTAAGTTAACGTACACGTGTGGATACATGGCCTCACGCTTGTGGGGCGAAGCCCAACCTGGGCTCTGTCGAGTCGAACACAACATACTGATCTTTAAGGAAGATGTCTCCAAAGATGGAGAAGCCAATCCCGGCGTCCGACTGGATGCCACCGAAGCAGGTACTGCTGCCCTTGGTGATCGGAGCATAATTCATATAGTTACCGGGAATAACGGCGTTATAGCCGTTTATGACAACAGTGAAATCTGGCAGCTTAGAAGAGCATGGGAAGATGTAACCTCCTACTGAATTATCGTTTCTCGCCCCCGAGACGCCCTGGTAGTACGCGGCCACTATATCAGAGGGCAAGAGGAGTAGAGTGGTGCCGGTGTCTGGTCACGTTTGGTCAGCCCGTGGTCTCACTTCCTGGGCACACAACCATGGAAAGAAAATACTTACCGGCAATACCATAGATTGAGGTTGAAACGGCAGATCCGCTGCCAACCCTGTAACCATTGGCAGTGAAGCTCCAGAAACCCTGGGAATTATCAACGGATGTATAAGCGATCGAGCCGGTATACTTGGAGGTGTCGATGTATCCAAAGTCGTAGGTACCAGGTGCCCCACGTTTCAAGGTAACGGCAAATAGCGGGTTAGCCAGCTGGTATTTGATGTTATCGAAGAAGGTTTGTTGTTTCGCGGGTGTTACTAACAGCCCACACCAAGTTAGATATGCCTCGCTCTATTCCCATGTAAGACCAAATCCTGTGTGAATTAAGCTAACCAGTGTTTATGGTGCTAAAAGCCAAGCCCAGCAATCCATCATTGTTGGTGTCCTGAACGAATTGAGAGCTGACTTGGATTGCGGCTTCAACGGCCTGTTTCGTTGATATGCCGCCGACGTTGACATAGTCTTGGTACACGTCTCCGTTGGCATAGCTACCGTCGCCATATGTGATACTCCAGTTGTAACCAGGGAGCAGGGTACCAGATGAAGATGGCGTGTATAAAACGTGTCCTGTAGACTGCGAGCTAGGCAGTTGTCGAGAAAACACCCATCTATGCAGAACCAGTTACGGTTAGATTCCTTTCAATATATCAAAGCTTCGAGGATGGAGATCATACAGATCCGCTGAGCCAGTGTCAAAGTCTAGCTCCAATTTGCCAGACCCAACCGTCACTTGAGTAACATACTCCTCATCATAGAGGGTAGGAATGGTGGTAACAGTTCCCGTCTCAGCGGCAGCTAGGAGATCTGGAGGCACTATGCCACCGAATTTGGCAATTGCTTTGGCGTATGTGGCAGCGATATTGATGACTTTAACCGACTGCCTGCTAACTTGATCAACAGAGAACTTGGCACCGAAATTAATCGCTGGAGCTGCAGATGCAACAGTATAAAGGCCAGCCAGAACGGCAATAACCTTGCTGAAGACTGCCATGCCGACAGGGAAGCAAGGGAAAGGAGCAAAATGATGGCCGGTTGGGACAGAGAGCAGTACGGTAGAATCACACGAACCCAAGCCTGGGAATCAGAAGGAAATAGATGAGGAGATGAGATAGATCTTATAGCTCGATCATTATGTGTTACAACGTGACCTGTTAACTGAACCAGAGTGTTAGGTATATCATGAAGAAGACAACCTATTGGGCCTCGCGGAAATATGATCCCAAAGCACCAAATCTTGTGATGAGGAAGCATAGTCAAGGGCGATCAAAGGAGGATTGCATGCAGATGCTAGCGTCAGAGCTACAAGACGCCTTCCCACGGTAAAAGCCGCGAATATTTAATTTACCATTTTGGCGAACGTTACAATGCCAGGTGGGGAACCCCGTCCCTAGTCATTAGGACCATTGGGGGACTGATGATGCCAAAAGAAGCCATAATCCCATTAGAAAGGGAGAGGATACAGATCCAGGGGTCCTAGTATCATTTGTCTTGACGAAATTAATCAAACTAACTGATATAGAAGTTTGCCATGAGGCGAACTGCGTGGAATCACCTAGAGCATGTCTCCTGGCCTCACTCAAGAGAGGAGCTTCACACTGAAAGATCGTAGGTCCCTTACCATTCTTTGACTGGGGCATGACCCGTGGGCACAAGCAACGCTTCACAGACAATTCCTTCAGGGGTGGCAGGTGAAAGAGCATTGTGATCATTGATGTGCACAACCACTACAGGTATATTTTACCCACTGTTTGCTCTGCGGAGCAAGATAAAACAGTGGTACATAAAGATCGCCCCTGCGTGGGAAGTAAAACGGGACGATCATCGGGTCTTCTAGATTAGGAGCACTGCATCATTGAGATGAGATAAGAAGCTTGGCCGGTCAACGTCCACCTTGCTTCCCGATTCGTGAAATGAGTCGTCCGAGCCAATCGTTCTCAATGTGTTTCTAGCTGTGTTAGAGTTGGTGCAACCTTGTGTCTTCGGCGCTCTACAGTTGTGTTCTGGACCTACATATTCCCCAAACCCCCATGATAAGGGTCCGCGACAAGATGATCACCACCTTGCTAGCTTGCTTATCGACAGGACAAAAGACGCTGGAACCAAAAAAAAAAAAAAAGGCCCAAAATACTTCATAGAGTGCAATCTTCCGCCTCGTCCAGAGAATGCGATACAGGGCCAATCAAGGCTCGAAGCGCAGCCAAGAGTTTCAATCAAGATTTGCCGACATGATTGTATCAGATGTCTTTATTGTTATCGGTATATGATTCGTCCACATCAGTCGGTGCGGGAGAAGGGATACGCCGGCCTTGGCAGGGTCCATTGATGGCTATGGCTTCGATGCCTTATTACACAAACATCATGATATGATGATATGATCCTTCAAGTTCTTACTGACCCCTTATTAAGTCAAATAGGTCAAGTGGACAACGAGTTACTCATGGGAATTAGTAGTCACGATACGGTCAAGAATCCTTCGATCACGGCTGGAGTCGCCATCACAGCTAAGAATAATGCTCATGGATCAATTATAATGGGCTCCGTATATCCCATGTATGATCTATGCAACCTGGATCATGATATGGACTATCACGGCACATCCCAACGGCTTCGATATCACAATGCACAATTGGTCGCTACTAGCGGCTCTTGTTATTTGCAACGCGAGTTCCAATCCACCGAGTCGTGCAGAAACTCTATCACTTCATGGACAACAAGCTTCAAAGAAAATGGAGTGCAATTTATATGACAAACAAGGGTTTGACCCGGCCGCAGATGATTTGACCCAGAGGATCACCGGATAAGAAAACGCGCCATCAGGGGAGCTAGCTACCCGATTTGATCATTTGGGGTTTTACAAAGCCCCAGCAACCGTACGTCCATAGTATGACCATACTAGAGCTGCTCCAGGTGAATATTTCTCTTCGGAATTTTTGCCTCAATCCCCACACATAACATAAGCGTGGCGGCTGTCCAGCCAAAGATTTACGGACAGATCAACGAATCATGGTAATAATAACTTAGATCGGGAGCTTAAGATATAAATTAGATGGCGGATACCTGCATTTTAGCGGATCTAATAAAACTGAGTTTAGTACAGCGCCTTATTATTGTTCAGCTCCATATCATACTAGTAAGTACAGCATCTCCTGATGGAAGAACGGCGTGGCAGATGGCTTCATTTTATGATACTTGTGTCTGGATGTGACGTTCTTCCCTACCTAGTCTCATATTTGGCTCTTTGTCAGGCGTGTACCGGTGGATTAGTACCAGCACTAGGTTTCGTATATAGATGTATGTATGTACCCGTGCAGGTATCTCAAGGAGGCATAAAGGTTAGGTATTCTTTAAGTATTCATGTTCAACAAGCTTGAGAAGCAAATGACGTGATAGATACTCAAAAATGTTGGCAGGTAGTATAGTAAGTGCTACATGTGTACTAATGATTTCTCATAGCATGATAGTAGTCGATTCATTCTACTAAAAGCAATAGTAATATAATAGTATACCTACCTACCTAATTCAAGGTTATTGAATGCAGAAACGCGACACGACTTCAAATAACAACTAGTACTATCATAATATAGTATGGACCGTTGCCCAAGGTCTCCATCCGCCAAGCGAAGTAACAACTAATACAGTAATGTACTATCATCCGTACTAGCTACTATTTCTTCTCATCTCTGGAACCCTGATTAGCCAGTACAGTTATTAATCCAACGCTCATGCTCTGTATATTGAGTGATCACTTCCTATACTACTACTAATCCAATGTTTGTCCAGTTAACCAGTGCTACCAAAGTTTAATCTGGACGTTAAGAATTCAGGACTAAGGTGAGATATTTTTACAAAATAATCGTTTTTTTCATTAGCAATATACTCGGATGGACTTGAAAAACCATCAGACCGAAAATTTAAAAGCTTCCCGATGACAGAGAAGAAGACAGCTTGGGGTGATCGTCTGGCATTCCTGGTTAAGCCGCCCTTACTGGTGACTTCATTCTGAATCTTCACAAGGGGAGTCTTGCTAACGTGAATTCTTAGAAGATTTGAGGCTTTCGCATCCTTCCCTTCCCACTTCTTAGTCCTCATTCTTATAAAGTACTCCACCGCGTATTTTTTTTCCCCTTAGCTAAAGAAATTGTCGTTTGGAGAGATGCGCTCGTGGTTCAGGAGGATATGACAAGTCATCAAGCTTGGATACTATAGCATGTGGCGATGTAGAAGGAGCAAAAAGTAGCTGTGGTGGCCAACGCTTATTTGATGACATAAGAAAGATCGAACAAAAGTGAGGCCGCCCAGCTACATATGACGAGATACTCAGGCTCTGTAGAACGAGATAGGTAAACAGAGTGAAGGGTAGAAAAGCGTAGCGTGAAGTTAAATTTAAAGGGAAAGTATTAAAATACAAATTCGCGCCAAGATGATTCGTTGTTACTACAGAAGATCTGATTGGGTAAAAAAATACTAGTTTCCCAAAGGCGGTGCATCATGGCAAATGATGCCGTGACGCCCGCTATTACGATACCACTCCACCCGCATTACTCTGCGCTATATATATGTAGCACGCAACCACGTAGAAACATGTTATCATACTAGTATTGATAATAAATTCTACTCGAGTTCTCTTTCGAACCCGATACTCCAATTCGGTAGAAAAAGTGATATGTATGCTATCATAGCACATAGTAATATAGTGAATTTCTGCGAATACGCCTAGCGTTTAGGCTTCTTTCACCGCATTCTCCTTCAGAACTTCCTCTTTTTACGGGTCTCCAAGCCTGCTAATTGCCTATAGGCAATAATAGGAGCTTGCTGTCACTTTATATCATTGAGAGGTTTGTCGGCTGGCTCAGGTTCATTTTAATACCTTACTAATATTCCCAGACACATTCGCAAAGCACCACGGTCCAGTACCCCTAGGCTTGCAATACGGCTAATTCCTTCATCCCTAGTGATATCTCTCAGTTTTGACTTTGTCGAATCTATAATGCGCTTGATGATGGCTTCAGGGGAAGCTGACGATTGAGCAGTTTCGTCACTGGGTGCATGCTTTAATTTCAACACGCTGGGTAGGTAGTAAAACACCCCAGGTTTGCAAGCCCTTTCGTGTAATAGCGTACCACCTAATTTTCTTTCTGTTATCAGGCCTCAAGAGATATTATTAAAAACAGGACATTACCACTACGTATCACGATTACAACTGGCACTCAGGCCCATTCTTTTCCTAGTGGAGGGCAGCTCAATCTACTGCACCACGCCGTCGAGTTCTCCAAGACTGTAACAGGCACCTGCAGCCCGGTTTATCGATAAGAAAGAGGAACGAGATAGAAACATGGACACTTCAAAGAGTTCTGTCAATTAAATCCTGTTCATATCTTTTTTTTTCTCTCCCTAGTGCTCTAACAGAATCAAGATTCCATTATTCTTTTTCTTAGGCTTTGGCAGTGTATCACATGAGTACCAGTTTAAAAAAAAATATAATACAAATAAAGAAAAGAGCTTGTTCTTATTATTTATAAATAAATACACAGTATTCTTTAAATAAGAAAAAGGCAATTCTTTGAAGATGTGATATAAACATTATATTATATAATAGAATAACTTATTACATCAACCGATTACCGACCAATTTGGTTGATGAGGAGTATCCGGCTGTCTTAAAAATGCCCAATCCTCTTGGCACTGTCACAGTACACAGTAACTGGCCCTGGTTTCTCCAGGCCTAGCGCAACAGTCAGCTTGTGAAGCCAGATTGCTTCCTTGACTGCAGCGGTTAAAGCGCAGAAATCGCAATAGTTGAAGATGAGGTAACGAAGCACTGCATCCTAGATGCTTGGGCTGCTGGCTCTGTGGTGAAGCAATGGCTTCTTTGTAGGTAATTTGACGTCAGAGGACGTCCATCGCCTGCACTAGCCATGTACGATCCTTGAACCTCGGTTGCTTCGTCAGCAGATTTTTCAGTCTTCATATTCCTGTGCTCCACTCCTTTGTATAAAATGCTCGAGCTTTAAATTCCTACAGATGTATGCTTAGAATAGGAGCAATAATGTTCTATGCTTAACAGTGAGCACTGGGATGGAATAGAAGGCCTCTTAGGCGCCTCAGCAAAGAAGACATCATCATCAGACTCTTCCGCAGTGCTTGGCCTCAAGGATTCTTCTCCTTCAGGTCATTATATTGCTTGACTTTAACCGCGAGGTTTACGTGAATATCTATAATGTAGACTTCCTAGCAGGAACAAAGATACTAGTATGATGAAGTTGTGGATGCATATAAGTTTCATAACTTCATAGCCAATACATTTAGAAAAATCACCCAAATATCAAACATACTTGCTCCTTCGATGATATCCGAGAATTAGCCATCGAAAAAACCTTGTAGCGGGCTGCGTTGGGGTCCGAGATGTTAAAAAAGCTATCTATCAGAAACAGCCCGCAACTGGCTTAATAGCCTTGCGACAGCTATGAGCTTGTAGTGAGGATGTAGTTGAGGACCAAAAGCACTTCCTCAATTATACATATATCCTATGATACTCATCTACCTGCCGCTTCTGAGCCTCTCGAGCTTTCAAAGCCATGTCCCTCACGTAATTCCATGCATCCTCCATTCGGTGGACCCATTCCTGAGCTTCCCTGCGCTCTATTGATCGTACATCACTTCTCGAGGATGATGACTAGTCGAAGGATAAACGGGGTTCATATCCACACTCGGTTGATTCACTCTGTAATGTTGCTCCATCGTCGGAAGCAGCCCTGACCTATTATCCTGGTAGTGGTTGATGAATGACCTCAAACGTGGTTGAATATGCTGGTTCACGATTTCTGTCTATCCATCGGTCTAAGGATGTTCGCTGGTCGATAGCTTTAGGCTAACACCTAGGATCTTGCAAAATTCATTCCAGAACTGAGAGATAAATTGGGCTCGGCGATCTGGCGAGTGGTGGACTTTTTGCAAGAACCCACACAAGAATCAGCGAAAGTTCCCATTTCGCAGATAATATCTTGATCGCTAGTACTTCTCCAGGTGATTCTAACACCAAACTGTATTTGCGTTCTTTTCTTATCGAACTCATCCTGGGACTTCTTTTTAAGTCTAGTAGCATCCGGCTAGCATATGCTATCTCTACAGATGGATGCCAGTAAAATCCTAGAGGATTTCTGCCGGCAACGACAGTCGCCAGCCAGTGAAGTTATATTATCAGTGAACTGCGAACTTTCGCTGATCCCGTGTGGCTTCTTGCAAAAGTCCACACTCAGGAGGTATGTTAGATTTTTCTTAGGCAAACCCGGTGAGGATCTGGGCTTTTTTCTTGCTTTTAAGCCTCTGGATATGAGTCTCCTATAGCTTGCTTTCTAGACGTGAGTTCGCCCGCAGATTTAGCTTCCCAAAGCCGCATGATATCCGAAATCATTGGGTGTTTTGGGAACTTCATGAAGTTCCGCTGGTCGTGAGCCCTACAGAAGACAAGAAGATGTTGTAGGTGCTCCTGCCATTCATAATATTGCCTTGCAATATGAATGTAGATAATCTCCAAGGCCTAGTAACACCATGGTAAGTATAATGGGGATCCAAACGCGTTAGAAACAACTTAGTTTCATGACAGTCTTACCGGAGGCTGTTTCTTGTACATGTCAACCGTCACAGTATGGATGCCTTGACCGCTATGAATATGGGACAATTGCCCTGGACACCGTGCTACTTCTCCCAATATTTTAAAACCCTGGTGGAACATTATTGCATATGAATTCCGCGTCTCAATATTCAGGAACACATAAGCAATAAATATCTGTTCCTAAAGGGTTTCATTTTTAACAAACAGAACATATTTTTGACGTCAACGTCCCAGCCGGCAATAGAGAAGACATTCGTCTCCCCCCAGATCATTTCAAATAAAAGATCCCATCTTAATACACAGTGCCTTCGAAAACGCCTTGGCTTGATCGCAGTTATGTACAACAAACGATCAAGAAGTGTTCATTATCGAAACATTACTGTATATGAATCTTGATATATATGTACAGTGGTATTAAAATGTGGATAACATTGCCTTTATCTCCATAATTGTATTCCAAACCAATTTTGATCGCTGGTATTTCTCCAGGTTGTTCTAACGCCGAACTGTACAGAAGGCAAGAACTTGAAGATGCTGTTTTTTTTCTCCCTTGGATCGTGACAGTATCGTAGAATGCGCGTCCTTCCCGTCTTTTGGGGATGAAAGCATTGGCACACATGGAAACCCAATTCTAGGCCCTCTCTTTCTTCACGGTCACTCATTCATATGAATAACTATGAAACAACAACCACCACATCATTCTTAACGCAAGAGCTTTCAGCATTTTTCTCATTCTGCAATAATGCAATGGATTACTAGGTGTATGCATAGGTATGCTTAAAAGTGATCAATCACCCCCCTTTAGTCTATTATGGCGTATGTGTGCTTTCCATATAAAGTAATGGATAGTAAGAATGTCTTGGTATTTCTCTCTTTTTTTTGCTTGGCATGGATCACCGTAGCCACATTGAGACACTCCACATACGATAGAACTTATGGGCAAGTCGAATTTCTATAAATAATCAGACTCAACGTCACTACTTCAGGTTCTTTTAAGGGAGGGACAAGTAGTAAAGTTGAGTCCGACTATTATGTGATTGCGAATGGAAGCATCATCCCTAGAGACATCATGGACAGTTGGTATTCAAAATGTGCTGTTGCGTATTTAGTTGATGAATCTTTACAAAAGTTGAAGCATACGGGTATTGCCAACTAAGATGGAACAATAAAGTGGACAGCAAGAACCCGAAAATAAAAATAAAAATAAAAAGGAGCAATCCTGTAGGTTTTCCGAGATTTGGACAGAGATCATAATATTTGGGCATTTTATACACTCTTTTCTTGTTCGGTTTATTCTTCTTTGTATCAATACCAAATGTCATAAATCTTGAGAATCCAATCCCCATATCTCCCAATGTTTGAGAACTTCCCAGTCAACGCGTCTCACCCGCCGCCTCCAGACAAGGTTTTCCCCATAAGGCATAGCTTCCACGTCTTCATAGGAGCCGATGTTACTGGTGCCGACAGCAATTGAATTTAGATGTTGAAATTGCTGTTCTTCACTGAATGGTGTGGATGTGGTCTCGCGGGGATGTTTCCCTAATGATGATCTTGGCTGCGTGGCTGGCGACCCTAAGCCTTGAGATATAGGCAAGCCTATGGAGTTTGTTCCCTTATTCGGGGGGGATTTTGAATTTGTCGCAAGCTCTATCTGTATCCTACTATTAACTGTGGTTATAGTATTGGGATAGCTATTGCCGGGTATGCCAGGACCGCTTTCTTCGTTCCCGTTCACAGCATGACCTCGCACTACGGAGTTGCTGGTAGCCTGGTCGGCCTCCGCACTCGAGATCGTGTAGAAGTCGCCCAGAATCCATGACTTCCAGCCTAGACCAAGGAGCTGGAGTTTGCTGTAGACATCTTTGTTTGCAAGATTGATGCTAAGGCGTTCATTACAGACGTGGTCATCGAGATGCACCATATCCGCAATAGTAATCGGGCAGCTTGAGTTGCGAGGCGGAACCGTTCCGATGCCGGGAGAGAGAAAAGCGGGCTGGGTACAAGGTGATTTGTCATGTCTACATTCCCTCGTACCCGTCTGCATCAATGAAGCACTTGTAGGCAGCAGGACGCGAAGTGCCCGAAGATTGCGAAGGAAGGGAAATAGAAGAGCAAGAGTTTCGAAGGCCGAAACCTCAGGCGCCAGCGCCAGTTGTTCCAGATTAGGGCATGCATGGACAAGACGGGCTATCAAGTTTGCGGAAAGCGGCCAACGTGACGGTAATAGAAGATGGCGAAGTGTTGCACCATGGTTTGCGACGATAACGTTGAGGTAGGAGTCTCGGAGGAGAAGGTGCGAATTAGAATAGCTGGATTGCGAATTAGGCGACGAAACCACCGAGGTGTTCGTAGTGATGCTGAAGTTTTCCGTAAGTGGAGGCGTAAGGGTCATCGATGACGGTCCAGCCGACTGTTTCGCGTTATTGAGCTGGTCACCAGGACCACGAATTGGGTTGACAAAGTACAGCCTCTCAAGGCCGGTCATACGGGAAAGAGACTCGCAATGATGTTTTTCGAAGAAATCTTGTCTCATAGCTTTGAATCTCGGCTTATCGGGGTATCGATTATGAGCTGACCAGCTATTCTCGACAAACGAATCCATGAGACAGCCACTATCGGAGCTGGGACTGCTGAGCATGGTAATATCCTCGAGCAGATCTGGGTCGAAGGCGTCATTAATTTCCTCCCTGTGAAGGGCATAAAAGTTTTGCAGCCCCAGCTTTCTTATTTTCAATGGTGACTTCGCAGCGACGCATTTACGGAAATAATCATGGAGCATGACACTAGGTTCCTGAGCTTCTCGCATCCGGGGAGACCAATGCATGTTCAGCTCTCTCAGATTCTTGCTGCGAAGCAGCATCGTCGAGATGTCATCGGGATAGCAGAGAGGGTCAATGTTGGTTACCTTCAAGGAACGAAGATGAGGCATTGGCGGGACGATGGCTGTTGGACGGGGATGGCGACTTGACGGAAACCTCAACGTAAGTGAAGTAAGTTTAGGAAGCCGGGACAGGCCAAGATAAACGGTTTCCAGAATCTTGGTGCCAAGCTCCCAGCTTCAAATGCCGGAGTTCGAAGTTATGTTAGCGATACATGTGATACATAGTAGCTCTGAGTTATCAAGCCACGAGATATTACTAGTACCAACCTGAAACTCTCAAGATTGCTCATTCTATCAATAGCAGCCCTAACTGTAATATTAAGCATCATAGATGAATCCGGCACCCTCCCGACCCTCGCATGTTCCTCCAAGTCATGCTCGCGCCATTCACCTTGCAAGGCCAGCGACTGCACGAGACAGGCATGAGACCCCGTCACGACAGCATTTAAGCCCATTGAGAAGGGGCTTGCGCTCCCCCATCCTTCCGGCCTATCGTCACGATACCTGATTTTGTCGTAGGATGTAAGAACAAGGTTCTTGTAGAGATGAGGAAGGGCCATGTAATTGAGGACTCGACATGTTTGGCACAGTCGTGCAAGGTCAGCAACATCGTCAAGCTGCAAGAGTGTTAGAAAAGCATCCGCGCCATGGTAAGAAGAGTTACTAGAAAGAAAATACATGCATAAGAAACGATGACCGCTATGAGGTTTAGAGGGAGCGCAGGAATCGATAAACCACCTTGCGGCCTAGCGGCAACGCTGGCATCGAAGATGTTTCCGTTGACAGCAACCATGAGAGGCTGCGGAATCAAAGTAGATTTGCACCATTGATCATTTGGTTAGTAAGAACAGAGGTAGAAATATAGAAATAGAACTAAGAAAGGGTGTTGTTGGAGTCTTGAAAAGCTCTATGCTGGCCTCAGCTGCTTCGGCCCACACGGACCACTTCATACCTGAATGATTAGGTGCTATCATAATATTGGCCTTTGGCGTACCATAAGATGGACCGCTTTGCATTATTCACAAATAATAATAAAATGCTTCTATCTTATCTCGTTAATCAGACCGAAGAGGATTTTTGGACCTAACTCCAAAATCAACCTAGTGTGACGCCTCACGCTGATTAGCTACTCCGCTAAAGTTCAGTAACCAATAAGAAGCCCATGTCTCAAATCCTCTTCGCTGAAAGGTTGGTGGGGTT
Organism: Pseudotulostoma volvatum; assembly: GCA_019804575.2. Taxonomy (NCBI): domain Eukaryota; kingdom Fungi; phylum Ascomycota; class Eurotiomycetes; order Eurotiales; family Elaphomycetaceae; genus Pseudotulostoma; species Pseudotulostoma volvatum. The sequence continues at coordinate 16,713 of JAHQZX020003984.1, forward strand.
CTGATTGGCTGTTGAATCTAGCGAAGGAGCGTCTGATTACCTAATGAGATACTAGTAACTTCTATCCTCGCCTTTGTGGGCTTCTGTGAAGCCTTTTTCCCGCCTAAAATGGAGAGTTCCACTTGAAGTCGAAAATTCATTGGAGCCTTTATAAAGCACTCCTAGAACTTATATAAAATTATAAACTAGTTACTAGTATATCCTAACCCGGAAGATAGGGCCAATGAGTGTTCGGAGGCATTATCGTACTTCTATATCAAAATCCAATCCCAGTATTCCAAATTCATCGCAAATAATCAGTAGCCCTTAAATGGCAATTATCGCAATGGTTACGCTCTAATTATATCATAACTCGGTGAATTTGTGACCAACCAGGTCGGTTGAACCCCGAAACCGAACTCGCTGGAAATGCTCAATATTTCATGCACCAATCGAATCGGACACGGAAGCTAATGTATACAGGCTCATTCATCTCGGTTGTAGCTATGAGAGTTTGGTCCAGCTTCAAGATCCACGTGATCGCCTGGCCGCGGCAACTGGCTAAACCCTGACCCGAGCTGTCGCCGTGTAGAATTTCGAGGCTGCAAAGTTGACAATGTCTCGACCCCGATTCCAACATCCCCGGTATCAAATTCAGATGTATGAATTCTCGGGACCCGCTCTATTGACGATTGCTCGTGGTCTAAAGTCGTTGTCTGGAGATCGAGTGACGCAGCTTCTGGACTCGTGATACCCCTTGGGTCATACAAATACTGATCATACCTTTCGGAAGCGACCAGTGTCTCGTTGCCTGAGGATGTATCTCGGGTAGAATAGTCACGAATATCTACTTGTAAATGTCTTGGGGGCAAATCAAGGTCGGGCTCGACCCCTATGAGCGCCGCAGTATCAGGGTCATAACGAAGTCTATGGCTTCTTCCACTGGTCACACTATCAGCAGCTAGCATGGGCCAAGGTGCAATAGGTCGTCGCTGGGCAGGAATAATCCTCACGGGCAAGTTCGATTGACTTGAAGAAGTTTGATGGGGCTGAGATTCTTTGAAATTGATGCGATGGGACCGCTGAGGTGACAGCGTGTCTCGAGTCTTCGGCTGAATAATAGTAACTGGCAAAGGCTTGTTGGAGATTACACTGTCAGAATCGTGCCTATCTTTTCTTCGGTGAAGAGAGAGTAGGTTGTGAACTTGGGATCGGAGACTGCCATCCTCATCTTCATCCGATAGATGCAGCTCCATCGTTACCGAATGCTCCTGTTCTTGGGCGGTTACAATCTCTCTTGGCGGAGATGTGCGTTGCCTATTGAATAGACCTGGTATCCAGGACCACCAGTGATCTCGGAGCGGTGCAGCAACGGGACGTCTCGTGTTCTGCGTTGATAGAATGTCACGAGTGTCGCTGGGAGGCTGGCTCTGGGTCGCTAGCGTTATTTCCTTCTCTTGGTGGTTCTCCACCTCTGGCGTAGACACTGTCTGAGCCCGTGGTGGTGGGCTGGATGCTGGGTAATAATGGACGTTATATACTGTGCTGGCCGCACTCGTGGTATCAGCGCGGCTGATCGGAGTCACAGCGGCCGGAGGAGTGAGATGGGCCGTTTTCGGATGGCCTGGGGCATTACCTTGGACGGACTGATGATCGCGCGCACTGCCACGCTGAAAGCCGGCGCGAGTTCTCAAGGGTCGATGTCCCCAACCCACCACGCCTGCCCAAGATGTGCTCGTTCCAAAGCCGTCACCGCAGTCGCGGATGGGCTGTCGTGGCCAGTCCACCTCCTCAGACGGTGTGATCTCAAGCATCTCGTCACCATCAAAGACTTCCCGGCCCAGAATGCCATCTTTCTTCTCGTCTCTCTCCAAAGCTTCTATTCTCTCTACCCATTCCCAAACCACCACACTCGCCGCAGCTGAACCAACCCATCGGATATACGCACCCCAGCCAGCAACACCCGGTTGGGAGATGTCCATTACAAAAAAAACTACGGGTATTAATACCGAAATGAGAGAGAGCACTGCCACCAAGCAAATATTCTGCATTTGAGGATGGAAGAACGCATATCGATGTTTCGAGAGTGAATAGAAGATGACCCATGCTGCATAGAGCAAGTTGAGAGCAAGCTCAAACAAGTAAGAAAGAGCTGGGATGGCATCATTGGAAGTCCGGGGATGGGTGGCCGAGCCGTGCGCGACGAAGTTATCTAGGATTGAAAAAATGGTGTCAAGAACGATTAATGCGAATCCAGCCCATTTGATCATGACCTTCTCCTTATGGCGGGGAAAAAGCCGGATTAGTGTTTGAACCTGGGCAAGCCAAAGAAACGTGCTAGAGATTACTCGGACGATGCGAATCTCGGTTCCACCTAGGACTTGATCCATCAATGCAGCGGAATCCATATAACCATGAATGTATTGATGTTCTGCAACCTTGAAAGTGTCCACGGTCGCAATGGTCAGCGAAATGGCGACCATCAATGCGGCCACCTTTTGTAGCCATGGACGACCGCCGACGCCGATCACGGTTGACCCTCTGTTATACGAGGCGGAAATCACACCATGCCGACCCAGAAAGCTGGCACCACCCCCAGGACCACCGACGAAAAAGGTATGCGGTGTGATGAGCAAAATGATGACTAGTACATAGCTGAGGATAGTCACGCAGCCCATGGCATACAACTGCGAGGAAGTCGAGGAGTAAAAGGGGTCTTTGAAGTCGACGACTGCGGCCGGCGTACGCCAACTCCCATTGCCTGTGCAGGCGGGCTGATAGACAAGATTATCGGTTAACGTAGTTGCGTATGTCCTGTTGAAGTTCAAGACTCCTAGCCGCCGAGAGATGTCAGTATCCAATCTAACCCCCACAACATGAAATTTCACCACAATGAGTTAAGAGAAGGAATCAAAGGGGGGAAGAACTTACCATTACTCGGGATCAAATATGGAGTACATGTTGAAGCAGTGGTTGGGGTGGATGTCGTGGGCCGAGCCCATATCTGGCGGCGTCGTATCCCCGCATTGCCCATCATTGACAGATGCAAAGATTGATAACGAATGCCTCTCTTCGCAAACTGACCACCCCCGCTGTACGACCATCTGGGCAGCTACTCTGGAATTATAAGGAGTGGCACAAACAAGCCCAGGTTCAATTATTCCCAATGAAGTAGGCGTCTCGATTTTAAAAGAATCGACTCGTTGGAAGACGCCTATCGGCTGTAGAATGTATGAAACAAGATAATGAAATAACTCTTTATTTTATAAAATAATAAATATAACATATATATGGTGGATGGACGCCTCGGATATGGACGAGACACCACCGAGATGGATCGACCAGCAGATGCTCCTACATATAACGACGACAGCACTATTATATAGGATACCGTATCTATATGTAGTCCGGTCCAGTTATTTTTGAGTAAACACACAACACTTTACCAAGTTAGGCCACCTGAATGATCTGATTTATCATCGCTCGCCCGATAAGTTAGCGCATCCCGACGGAAGATGCCAAGAGAGCGCTCAGACTCGGGCCGCCAAGACTTTATCACCCGATAGAACTTGGCTATATACCGAATCAAGAATAATACCATAACACTGTCACCATGCCTCGTTTAAGCAAGCAATAGGCTCAGGTTCGGCGTCTGGCCAATGCGAAACGGAAGTTGCCAATCCTATCATCGAAACCAGACTCTGAGACTGAAACGAAAAGAATTCGGAGGCTGAGTGATAACGCGGCACCAGCAGTTGCAACTACAGGAACCCTGCCTATAGTAGCTCACATCGGTAACGGGACCATCTCTGCATGCTTTAATAGCTGTATGAGAAAAATGGATCTATATCGGCAAGGACTTGCATATGGGTCTCGAGAATGGAAGAATCTTATATCGCACTAGAAGGTATATCTTCCTGTGATGATTGATGAGCATAGAGTAGTGAGGCAGAGAAATCACGTGTAAATATTTGACTAGTTCTAAATAGGAATAACGTATGCCTAAATTGGTATGGTCCATAAAGTGGAGCACTGTGGGGGTCAAAATTTTTTTCCCTCACCAAAATCAGGTGATCTTCAACTCGATTCAATCCTACCTTGCCGGCCTCCTATAATAGAAATTAAATCGTAACTTTACTTATTGGCATATGCCCTCTAATTTTACGGTTTCTCCGATGTGATCTAGCCATGTTGTGGTTGTGGTGATTCAACTTTCGTGAGTCAACTTCGGTGGTCCGCTTTTGAATGTCCGCCACCATACTCCTTAAGTCTTGAGATGCATTTTGTTGATCGGCAATGTGATTAATGCAACTTTTGACGGGATCTGGTAAGAGATGTCGGCTTTAGTCGCGTAATTTTTAGTTATAAAATAATATAAGCAAACTATGGCTGCTACTACTGATGAAATCAGGTTAAAGTGACCCGACCTGCTGCAACGCAACAACATCGGCAAATTTTATTTAAGCAATGTGTGTGTGCTAATTGATCTGGCATTATTTGAACAGTAACTTAGCACAGATGTTGAGGAGTGCCCCAGCTTGCTCTGCGCCCATCAATACTATGCCCTCACCTACCACCTACCACTTGCTACGAGCCTTCTCCGCCTTGTTCGATAGTCTGCTGGCAGTCATATACCCCTGGTTGAGTAGTGGGTTTCTATGGACTATAAATGCTTCTAGAGCTGCATTCGATGACATGGAATTCCTAGCTCAAAGCGCTACCTCAGACAAGCGGTTTGGCAAAGATCCCGTTCCAGTCCCGATGGTCCTATTCATCGACACCGCCCGTCGCTGCTATCGAGTCCGGGACACAACAATGCTTCTGGGGCGGGTTCAGGAAATTTTGAAACTTCCGCTTGATCAAGAAGATGCAAAGAAATCCTTAGATGCGAAAATCTATGGGGCAGCATTTTTGCGCGCTGCCGACAGGTTGGATTTTTCACATAGCCATCAGGGCCTAGCTTGGAACTCGCGCAACTCGCCAAGCGGGTAGTAAATGCGAGTAAGCCCTTTTTCTTTCATTTCATATCACTAGCCGGTAATGCCCACTATCTTCTATCTTCCATCCATTCTCTCTCGCATCAGCTATTTATCGTCACTTTATTATTATTCCCTCCCGACCGCTCACTGGCATTCTCTTTTCGGGCGCCCTATTGGAACAAAGAAAACATAGATCCTCTTCGAATGAAGATTTTGCTTCTCGCATCAAAAATGTAAAGGTTGTTTAGAGGGCGCCTTCACCACTTGCCCTATCGTCCAACTATGAATCTATACGAGACCCAGAAGAAAAGATCTTGGACGACCGGCCATAGGAGGATGACATTCCTCCAGTTTCTCTATTATATGATGGATTTTGTCAATTTCTCGACATTTTTCAGGTGGCACAGATATTAAGGTCTAAACGACGTGAAGCTTTGAGGTTCAATTAGCGGTTGATGAGTTCGCTCAGTCGATGTATGGATTCTTTAGAACCGAAGACGAGAGAAGGGAGAAGATCTCCTTAACAAAATCTTTTCTGCGAGAATATATGGCCCCTATCCCACAATTACAGCAGCCTCTATTAGGCCCGTGAAAGCAGATGGGTACCTATTGTGATGAAAGGCAGGGTACCCGATATACAGTAGATGAAGTCGGATTCTGCTCACTATCATAGATCAGAGAGATGTATATATTTAATGATGATAAAAAATTGAATCAAACATAAAGATGAGACAATAATAGATAATGATGACAAATGACGACATAACGGAAGAATAAGAAATAAAAGCTAGTGTAGTGAGCGGTAAGTGCTGTGATGGGTTTCAGCTACCGGTAGTCCCTTCATACTATTTTTTATCTATGCCTGGGACCCCAAATAGTACCATACGAGTGACCATGGATTGATGAATTTAAGAATCGATCCTCCAGCAATTCTGGGATTCCCGAAGTCGAGCTCGTTGGATATTTTACTCATTCATTTACTCAAGCAGTAGAACATCACTCAGAAGGGGAGGAAGGATGGAGAGTGCCCGGACTTGGTATTACCATCGTTGGTATGAGTGGAGTTCTTCCGCATTGGTTTTTATTATATGCTAATTGTTCTTTTCCCCCAAAGGCCAGATATCAAATTTTATGCCATACTAAATCTTGGTACCCAGTTCCGCCTTAGCAGCACTATTATGTATCCGCTCAGCACCAGAAGGTGATCGTAATGCACTTTATTGAGCCTTTACAGCTGTGTAATGTACGAAGCTATATAATGGACTACGCCACAATGTTGAGTATACACTCGACATTTCTATGACCTTTCGGTCGAGTGGTGCAGCCTGTATAAAGGCCTAGCCGGGTGCGCATTACAAGCTGCCTCCCAAGACCGTATTCGTGATGGTCCGATCAACATAGCTGCTGGAACCGAATCACGGGACTGGCTGGGACACCTTACGGTCCGCAAGATCCGTTTCTTTCTTCCTTCTTTTTCTTATGCTTAATATTCTTGTATCATAGCACCTAATCAGAACCAAGAGATCCTATCTCCTCTCCAGCTCTTATTAGAGTTGGCTGTCTATTACAGATACACCCTACTATCAACTCTTTAAACGAGAATTCAACAATATTCAGCTTCCCGGTATATCCAAACACCTTAGATGGCAAAATACAGGCTCTAACTCTAATAATTCTCTCGAATCCTAAGCCAAAGGCAATTTGATGAATCTCGACATAATCAGCTTTTATATCTTGCGAAAACCGGCCCGACAGTCAAACCATTCTCATCAAGTTTGCGTATCAGTATTGCCCGATGTTGCAGACATCTAGGCTATATCCGGCCATGCTCCCTGCCTTACTTACATATGGGCGTCTTCCTGGGGGCTGGTATGGTGTTGCAATGGAATACGTGTAAGACGCCTCACAGCCTTAGCTGTAGTTGCTGCTTGAGATATTCTGAGAGAAGCTTGGATAGGCAACTAAGAATATTAAGGAAAAATGGCAAACTTAATAGGCTCTTAATTCCACATTTCCTGTAACTGATATTAACCATAACTCTTCCCCATTTCGGCAAGGAATAATGTTGAAAGGGAAAAGAAAACTTTTCTTTCGTTGATGACTTCACAATGTTGGGCGCTCGAGATACGATAAGTTACCATTTTTTCAACTCCCTTTAATTGTGCTAAGCAGGGATATAAAACGCTAATAAATCTTAAAATGGACTAAAAGAACTAGAATGGTTGCTAACGACGTCATTCTTTAATCGCCGGCTGTAGCAGGCCTATTTTAGTAAATATTCGCCATGGTTTAATAATTTATATTTGTTCGGTTTGCTGCTGAGACCTATCATACCCTAAACCATCATATGCCAAGCTAAAATAGAGCGATTGTATATTCAGATCATGTTCTTCTTAGGAGCCTGGACTTTACCCCGCCTAATAACATGACATTATAAACTCCATGGCACTGCTTTGGGGATGAGTGATCCCTTGATAATGGTATAGTCTTAACACTTCTTATGGAAGTGCGATATATAGTATAACAGCTTTCGGGGTATCTTAGAATTTCATCCAGGCGAGCCCGAACTGCCGTTCGTGCGCCTACTGTATCTCAGCGGCTCTTTACCCTTAAAGGGTAGAGGGTAACTATTTATCTTCCCTCTGTTGGTTCACATCATCAGTACCACCCAGAATGCTTACCCGGAAAGAACAGGTGGGCGAAATACCAATGGCCGCCTATCGAAGAAAGTTGTTTCTGGGGTGAGTGAGAGAGAAAGCTCCCAAATAAGATAGCTGACAGAGGGCCCAGAGCCGTACAAAGCGAACGAATCTATGTGTTGGTTGGGGCAAGCGAGGAGTGTTTCAAAGTTCCTAAAGATCTCCTCGCCAAATGCTCACCAGTCTTTGATGCCATGTGCAATTCAACTTTTAAAGAATCTATAGAAGGCGTCATCAAACTTCCTGAAGTTAAACCATCGGTGTTTGAGCATTTCATGGTATGGCTACACTCGTGCCCACCCTCGAAATGGATCGATAAGGTCTTCCATACCGTAGTTGATCTCGCAATTTTTTCAGACATTTATAATATACCTCCTCTAAAAAATCGGACTGCGGACTTGCTCCGGTCATTTTTGATGAAGAATGAGTTGCTACTTACACCTAAGACGATATCATGGATCTACGGATCTACACCAGATGGCTCTGTGCTCCGGGAGCTTTTCTGCATCCATTTTTCTATGCTCCATCAACCATACCGCGATGAGCACCTCAGTAAGTTGCAGATTTCTGAATGGGAGAAGGTTTTTCAGCAATTTTCCGACTTTGGTCGTGATTTTTTCAGATACACGCGGGAACCCTTCAAGGATACACTAGCAACCCACGGTGGCCCATGCCGTTTCCATGATCATAGTAATATAGTTGGTTGGGTACGCGAAGTCGAAGCGCAATCTTGCCCTTATCTAGAACGAGGAGATTGGATCGAAAATTTGAGAGAGACTGAGAAGTTGAGGGAGGCAGAGATTCGACAAACGGATGAAGCTTTGCAGCCCAAAGAAGAAGAAAGTGGAGGCAATACAATCTGATGTGGCGCCTGTTGACTGAGTGTTTGTGTTGAAATTCTGGGGCAAATGCAGTGGACGAATGATCTTGATTTTTTAGCACCTATCGCCATAATCTAGTGATTCTTTGTGTATTGAAAATTTGTTACAGAATCCAGTATTCTACATCGCCATAACAAAGAGACCAAATACTAAATTATCCCCATTCTCGACGGCTTGAGAAAGTATAGTAAATAAACGAGATATTACCAAGTAGGCATAATTATGAATAGCCAATGCGGTTAAGTTGCATCGCCCCTTAGTCCATTTTAGCTAACATAAAGTTCTTAGGAGTAGCACCATGCATGATATAACTTTGTGACGAGAACTTGCGGCCATGAGTAAAAAGTACGCCGGGGGTGCATATTCACGGGTTTCAATTGCCACTTAGCCTTGTCTTGAGACATGATCGAGTTTGTGACAGCCTTTTCCTGAGGTATCTTCTATGAGGATGGATTGAAATACCTAATGTAGGCGATGTTCTCAGTTAGTTATGTTATAATTAACTAAACTTAGTTATCTTAGTCAGCTAAAGGTAGCGAACTAAGTAGCACACAGGATCTTGATTCCTAGATGCCTTAATAATCTTCTGTACGTGAGTATAAGTACATGTACCTGTTCACATCGATGGAACGAAAGCATCAGTAAGGCGCCTTTACCGAAAAGACTAATTAATTACTAGGTGGATTTGGGGTTGATGGTATGAGATGAACAGGAGAAGCTTACCTGGTCACCTTATTATATAGAATACTATGGTATGTAATTACTATGTTTATAGATTACGGGTATGCACACTGCCTAGATTGGAGCCACGCCCTTAAACATTCAGATTTCATTGATGATATCATCCTTCATCCGAGCCCTTCTATCACTTAGAAGGATTTTTGTAGAGCCGAATACACACTCGCATTCAGCACTCATTACTGGGATTGACAGAATGTCAAATGCCAATCCGAGCCAGCGATAGGTACTGAGATTTATAGCGTTGCCCAGAATGCACACAAATTGACTGCCCTCATATGTGAACTCCGCTCGGACTGCTGGCCTTCCAGTCCTTGATCTCGGAAATAGCCCGTGTTGAGGTATTGATAATATGTATCTTGCCTTGTTTTAGGCCGAGGCTTTTGTTTATACCTTCCTCTTGAAACCCATCGATCGAAGCCGGAAGGTTCTCCCTGCGCGTTGGGTGGAATAAACCAGGGTCCAGAACATTACCAGCAGCGGTCTTGCCAGTGGCATCTGCGGAGTTGGAGGAGTCCTTATAGATTGTTATCCATATATCCTTAACACTCATTTCAACCCCTGTAATTTATTCAGGGTACTTTTCCCAATGCATCGTAAAATAATCTAATTTATGCTCAGGATTCAGAATAACCGCTGCAGCATAAACTGGAGACTGATACTTGCGAAGCCTTGCTAAGCAGTTGTTAATGGACGTTGAAATATGCATCATATCAGTTGTAGCACATTCGTGAGAAGACTTTTAAGCAGCTTCCTCGGCCCTCTTTATTGGCTTTTTAACCTGCTTTGCCTGGATTTAGTTGCTTGCTGAGAGGTATCCGTTAGCTCAGTACTATACCCCTCTCTTTTTATCTCGAGTCCATTGAGTAAGAAGTCAAGAGCAGACAGTGCTTCCCATATTGATCCATGACGAGCATTTGAAGCCCGGCCTTAATATATCCCGCGTATATCCCAACACATTCCGGTCACTTGCTGAAAGCTCGCTTCTTCAGGCAAAGGTGAAGTATTGGCTAGCTTTTCTTGCGCTCGTTTAATCAAAAGATCAAGAGAATTTATTAGAATAAAAGCGTGTTCGATCATAGAAAAACAGAATTCCACCTTGTTGCGTTCCGAAGCATGCGTTGGCTACATTTTCATATGCATTGGCTAAAGCCTAGGTGGAGTCTTCAACTTAGACAGTTGGACTCTTGACACCTAACTTAGTTAGGTAATCTATAGCCAGGTAAATTCACCTCAACGTAGCCCACTTAATTATCGAAAGTGACTCTATAATGGGTAATCGGGAATCTATAAACACGTTGATTTTATATACATGAACCGAGAATTCTGTAGCTTGGAGGCTTTTGACTCACATCTAGTCCTTGTTGGTTTACTAGATCCATATGGAGTCTTCATCTTGGGCTCTGATACCTTACTATGATAATATCAGCTCTATGATAGTTGACTCCATTTAGTAAAGCTTATACGTTGTTGCATCGAGTTTAACATGGGATGTGACACGCCTGTACTGTCACTAAGAGGTTGACTAACGAGTTATTATGGTGACGGAATTTCAAAATCAACGAAAAGTACTTCCCCAACCGGACCTTTCTCAGCTTTTGTTCCAACACAGCAACATTAGAATATTGGGAAAGGCGTGTATTCGTCAATGAATAATTGCTTTTGTAAAAAATACTAAGGGCCCGGGAAATCAGGCCCACTTCTGCAGCTTTGCCCATTCCAGATAGGGCTACTCTATTTATGGTATAGGCTAGCTTAAAAAGGGTAAGTAAGTATTATAGGTATGGGTGTAGCCGGCTGTACTGTAACTTACGAAGCCAGCACTGGTGCTTTATAACGATCAATAAAGACAAGAGCATTCAACCTCTACACACATCCCGGAAACCCCTTAACGGTCATTGCCTTGAAAATACGGTTTCCGGTGAGAAGTCAGCTTCTTCCATTCCCCCGATCCATAAGCCACTCCTTGTCTATACAGCTCCATCTTTTTCAGGCAACTATTGTAACACGCAAGAATGGTACTGTACTAATGAAGCAGGAACTGTCTCTCCAAGGCCCTCGATGTTGTAGCTACAGTTTTCCTGAGCATACCGTTTGGACTGAGACCAAAAATATTCGATATGCTTCAGTTCGCAGTGAAATTTCGGGTAAAAAAGTGCTACATGTGAACTTCTCTCAATGACCTCCCCGATCTCCTGCTTCTGCGCGATAAAATCGGGCTGTAGTGAAAGAAGCCGGCGAGCGCAACAATAGAATACGTATGAGTCAATGTGAATAGTGGGATAGAAAGAAGGGGAAAGCTAACTCTCTGAGGTACATCCCGGAGCTCTCCAACTCACTCTCATCAAGGTTGAGGCTCTCCAATTCACACTCACCAAAGCTGGGACCCTCCAACTCACCCTTGTCGGTATTCGATAGCATCCATTTACTGCTACTATTGCCCACTACAATCAATATTCAATTGCTTATTCATAGTAGAGGGGTTGACTTCTATTGCTGCCCTCTCCGCGTTCCATCTAACGGAGATAGCGGACTGAAGTCCTGGCCGGGCAAGGTGTGCATTTTGCTTCTTTGGACGAGACATTTTATCGTTCGGTATAATAAGTACGGCTGGGACATCAAGCGAGAAGAACGATGATTGATCGTGAAAATGCAACCAATAGAAAATTGAAACAACTAGAGTAGCTAAGGTACTCGATATTCTCTGCGCAGCGCAACATGTACCCCCAACGCGTTGCGCGCATATAATTTTAACCCTAATACATGGTATTATGAATATTACAATACAGATTAATAAGCGCTGAGACCATAGTTTACTAGACTAGACCAAGACTAATTGGTCGATCTGTTGCGAAACCATATAAGTTACCGTCTTGTATTTAGTACATATATGCGTTTATTGGTTCTCTTAAGAGTAATATAGTCATGGTTGGAGATATTACTTACTTACAGGTTATTGCGGGCTGTGATCGAAGAGCATTCATTAATCGACCTATCAGTAGAAATGCTTTTTCTCTAAAGGCTTTCCTCTCTGCGGGAATGCTCTTCTGAGGAAGTCATTGCCCTACATTCAGTATTTTCAGTTAGTTTAGTCAACCATTGACTAAGTTAGTCTTATAGTCTTAAATGAGGACAGCAAGCTCTGTTCCGTTTGTAGTTTGTATGTAGTTCGCATTCTCCGACTGGTGTTCTGCCTATGGCTCCATAATATGCATGCGCTGGCCCCAGAAAATCGTCTAAGTCGTCCAGGTCCTGGCTGTGGTTTATTATGGTGGTGAAACCGTTTCTATGCCCCCTGATGCTCACGCATCGCAGGAAACGAAACCATTAGCAACGATTACTAGAAAAGGAGATAAAAAACTTCGAGAGCCGATCGCGAGCAAGGCGTGCCGTTGTGACTTCTGTACGCCTGAGATTTCCCGGATCTCGAAGCGCGCGCTCTCTACTCTTCATTTTCACCCCAGGGCAAAAAATATCAGGATACGTTGCTAGTATTTGCCTGGCATAATGGTGTTTCGGAAAGCCCCCGGCTGTTAAGATGGGCCTACTGCTTGTTTTTAACCCGTTAGGTCGGTCATATGACTGTTTAGTAGTTATCTCATTACTTCTGTCTATCTCTCATGGTAGGCGAGTAGGCAAAACGTCAAACTTGTCCCCTTGGGGCGAACTTAATCTTCTCTCCAGTAATTTAAAGTGTTCCTCCAGCGACTGTCAGTTTTCCCCTTAGCGAAGTCTTTATGGTTTTATCGGTTGCCTCGATTTTTGTCCAAATACCAGTACCAGTAGTACATGTAGTCATTACTATTGCTGAGTCCTCATGGGAACTTGCTGCTGACGCTAAGCCACATGATACTCCCCCTAAATGGCGACTGGTGTTGTGGGCTAGATGTAAGTCTTTTTCATCATCGAAGATTTGTTTGTAATATAGATACTTGACTGTTATGCAGTGTGATTGAATGATATCATAATATGGTATCAATAGTACATCATATATATCTAGACATAATAAAATACGTATATTTATATATAATGAAGCGTGTGTGTATGCTTGTATATCACGACGGAGCCCTAGCTGCTCCAAGCAGCGACTCTCCAGATAAGAGAGAGTATTCCTACCGGAATGTAGGTAGAAAAGCCGATGGTGAAAAACCGGCCGGGAATTTGGAAGAGGAATATGGACAGTAAAAGGAAGAAAAATCATATCATAGAAGGTATCTTCAGGGTTTCATGAGAGAGTTTAGAGGTGCGCAAGCCGTGAGGTAGTAGCCCGACGAACGAGGATAACAGGTATACTTGCCGCATTGAAGTTATTTCACCAGTCTCGTCACTGGAGCGTGATGGACGTAAACGCCCCTTAGGTATACCAACATCTTCCATAGAGTAGTCAAAAGTCCTGCACAAGCATCCATGAGCGTGAGCCTGTCAAGGGATGGCATTCCGTTATGAAGGGACCTATGCAGGTGGCGTATCCGCAAGTATATTTCGGATGCGGCAGGCTTCGCGGTACCGAAAGGATAAGCCCTAACTCGGTCGCCTCGTCTGCTTCAATCTTGAGGAGCAACCACAGAGATTTGCAGATCATATTCCTCTGTAAATCAATCGCAATTGATGGTCACCTGTATCGCATCTGTTCCGGCACAAGGTAAGGAGAAGAGAAATTGATACCCAAGTCTCTGGAAGCTGTAGCTCTATGCTTTTCTCGTCGGTCGATCTCCCGCTCATCTTGAATAAGTGTGCAGCAAGTACAGCAGGTCGCCCTGACACAATCCGACGGGATGCTACCAGGAATGCGGTACATCTTCCTCGTCCGGGTATGCTGGATGGTAGCGAGAAGCCCTAGAAGAATTTAGCTCACCGATATCAGCCGGGGAATCATTGGAAACGTTCATACATTGACATCCACAGAAGATCGCCATCACCATACAAGATGCATTACATGATTCATATCCTAGAAGGTTGGTCGCGTCTTCTTTCCTTGACCTCCTCGATAGTCGATACTGTGTTCGTCCATACAAAATGCAAGGACACCACATCCCCAGGCAGCATGTCCCGATATCAGAACACTCACAGAGTCCTGTACTCCATGTGCCCCCCTTGACCTCTTGGTTGGGGTGTGGTATCTGGCCTGGGAAATGATTTACGTGGAGAGCACCCGCTTCTGATCTATTGACGCTATGGTCATATATACCGAATGTACGGGGAGGGGAACGAGGGGTGTGGAGCGGATTCGAGTCAGGCATGATGGACACAACCTGATTTGAATGAGGTTCATCCCGGGGTTCTGTATGTTCCTTCACGGGTAACGGCCCTGGGGAATGCGGCGGAGATCGGTACGCAGGCTGCGGTGCCTGCGTGCTTTGCCAGGTTTGCTGAGATTGGGAATCGGAGGAGTCTGCATATGGAGCAAAATGTGCAGGATGCGTATCGTGAAGAGGGACACCGACAAATGGCGTGGGAATTTGCGCGGCGTGCAATGACTGGTTTAAATCTGGGATCGATGGTTGCATTGGGGCCTGTCTACCCTGCAACTCGATGGGAGTCTCCAAGAAAGAATAGCCCCGCGGATTAGGCACCACAGAAGTGTCCAAAGGTGGATAATACCGACTCATATTGGCCTTTTCAACTAAGATTCGGGAGTCGTCACTCGGTAATAATGACAACAAAACAGTCCTCGGTTTGAAGCGGTTAGAGGAACCTAGAAGTAGAGGTTTTGTTAGCAATATAAGAGAGATAGAACACCGGGCGGGTGATTCAGTAGCTAATTTAGAAAACACACCGAGCTGCGCTATAGGGATGCGTCTCAGGAAGATTCATCGACATCTCGTTCGCATGATCGGTGCGTGTCGAACATGAAGCTGTCGCATAACTATAGCTACTAGCTGCGGCTTCAGCATGTATGTTTTTGCATCAGGGAAGATAAACCCAAATTCATCTCTTCGCCTGAACATGCGAAGACAAACGAAAGAAGGAACAACGGAAAAAAAAAGAGAGCGCGTCTTAAGATAGAAATAATTCGCCTGAAAGTAATAATATCGCTCGTGGGGATTGTTACGAAGTTTTTCCCTACTATATAATATATCCACGTCCGTAGCAGCTCTATATTAATAATTATTTATATTCTACCCCCGCGAAACGGTATCATCCGGATCTTTTAGCGGTAGTGCGGCATGATGCGAACGCATCGCGCAGACTTCTCGACCCCAACTTCCTTGAGATTATGAATACTATTCGACACGGACACCTTCTAGGGTGGTGTTTGGGCCGGCACTATTCTGTCGAACGGGCCATTTTGACTGGTTCAAGTTCTCCCATCACTGCACCAGGCCAACGCTTGTGAAGGCTAACTTAAAAGTTCCCTAGAACCGAATGGGGGCCGAGTTAATAATATCATCAAACGTTCGTTGAAACAGGCCCGTTTGCAGAGTTGGGGCGCAGTGACACCCTCTAGTACTTGCTGACTTGGTGGAGAGCCAGATAGCCTTGCAGCTGGCTGCAGCTGGCCTGAGGATAGATAAAACGTCTGCCAGCCATAAAATTACCGTGATGACCGTGTGATTACATGTAATTTATAAATAAGTTACGCTTAATTACAGGCTGTATTGGTTGTAACTGCCACGTATTGTACAGTCGGATACCAGAAGTCATGAGACTTTTTGTTCACCTAACCCACTAATCTATCTAATCCCTGTTTTTATCCCCCACTACTGATCCATGCACAGCACCCAAACCCTACCAAACCAAAAAATCTCGAGGCGCGAGTATTCCAGTGAGGTACTTTGCTGGTGTTTAGACAAAAATTCTCCTCGCCAGTACGCTAGCATCTCTCCCGCAGCACTATCTATCGCCTGGTTCAAGACCGTGAGAAGACATGAGAGATGGCCTCAAAGCGACCAGGACGAAAGCCGAAGCTCACTAGAAGAGCTGAAATAGCTCTACTTCGCTATGTGAACAACAAACAGTCTTCACATCAGTACTGTTCGACAATATCTTTCCAAAAACCAGCTTTATTTTAAGC
This sequence comes from Pseudotulostoma volvatum, assembly GCA_019804575.2. Lineage (NCBI taxonomy): Eukaryota > Fungi > Ascomycota > Eurotiomycetes > Eurotiales > Elaphomycetaceae > Pseudotulostoma > Pseudotulostoma volvatum. The sequence continues at coordinate 33,004 of JAHQZX020003984.1, forward strand.
CGCGCCGGAAGCCATTCCTTAATCAAAAGCATAAAGTAAGCTCGGTATAAATGGCCCAAAGAACATCTCTCTTGGAGGTCTTGATGATGTGATAGACAGCCAAATCTAATAAGGAAGATAGGATCTCTTTGATTTTAATTAGTTGCTATGATACAAGAATATTAAGCATGAGAGAAAGAAGGATGAAATTATCTCAGTGCTCAGACCATAGGATTGAAGACTTGAAGAAAGGGTTTGCCGATTAACCTAAACCTAGTTAGGCTAGGTCAGTGCAACTTCTTCAATCTATTCCTATACGGGTGTGGTCACATGACCCACAAGTCTGTTTTTCTTCTAGCCCAGACCGCCCTGTAGCTAGCATCATCAATTCAATACTCATGCTTCGGGATTGGGTCATTACATATACACTCCCAAACGCCGATCGTTGGTTCATCCCGACTTGACAGAAGGCAAGAGGTATCCTCAATCCCCTACAAAACCTGAGTCTCGCTATAGTCACAAGAAATGGTTGGGAACACTAACAATTTCTGAAATATATATAATAGGCTGTTCTACACATTACTTGAGGATAATGCAAGCCCATTATATTGTGCTGTGGTTACAATACGCGTTGTTGTCATAGCCTCAGATGTTTAATGTAGGAAGATTCGCCTTCTCCCTGGGCGGTACCGGCTCGGGTCGGCGGCAGTTAGGGAAGCCTCATCGCACGACATGGAGACGACTTTTCGAGAATTTGAAGGTGTCATTCTATTCTTATTAGTGTATGTAACCTAAATTACCAGAATTAAAAATTACCTCACCGATTTGTTGAAGTTGGATAATTCTTATTGTAGAATTGTATGTGTGGCAATAAAGTTGGCTATTCTGCCCGCAGAAACCAACATGGATAGCAAGGTCTACTGCGACAGTAGGAACTGTCTGATGCGCTCCTCTACTTCACATTCTTAAGTCTAGCTATATAGCAAGTAGCTAGTTGCCTTGCACAACAAACTGTATGGCTAAATTAGCGTGAGTCATAATCATAACTTAGTACTATCAGCGCTGCATTTTGGAGGTAACTTTTCACATACAACACACTTCTTCGCTCTTTTCCTTCCATCACACACGTTCATTGCATGACTGTCGTGATTATCATTAACGAGCCTCTGATGTTGAAATATACCCACTATATCCCCAATCATCAAACTCATGTGGACGTTTCGAAGAGTGATGGAGATATGTTTTCCTTCGCACTCCTTGCCCAGCTGCCTTGTATCAAAGTTGGTAGCATCAAAAAACGTCCTATGTCTAGAGCAATAGGCCTGGTTTGTGTCCTACATGATATGATAGTTCTATATTGACGGCATTTATTAAAGCTTGAGAACTAGGAAGATCGGGAGACATGTAGTAGCTACCTAACAGGAGGGCAGAATAGAGGGTGCGTATAGCGCAAAAGTACTGTACGTGTAAACGAAATAATCTGGAAAAGGCAAATCCAAGGAAAAACTGTTGCAGAAATCGGGTATGGGAGCAAACCGTCAGCATTAGCAACAGCTAACGCACGAGCTAGCCTATGGAGTGGAAATAGATATCTAGGTATGTGACTCTCTCTATAACAGTAACTCAATCTTCTTGTTGTGTATACCTTACTATATAGGTATGTCAGTAACTCGGTAAATCCCTACAGCTGTACAGCATAAAGCAGCCGCGTAGGCGGTTGTCAATCTACAGCGTAGAATATAGAATACCCGTTTTCCCACACAAACTGAGGCGAACAAACTAGAATATCTTGAGAACGCCGTATAACAGGTATACTATGATAGTACATGCTACATACAGAACCTCATATTAGCATATGTATAAAGTAGAGATCTATCAAACTAAACCACGCGACTACAAAAAAAACTTAGGCTACTTAACTAGTGTACAGCTGCGCGGATTTCCTCTCAATATGTTGATCTTCTTGGTCACGTCAGTACATATATCCTGAATCGGATCGAAGCTAAACGAAAAATCATGATCAGAGAGTAAGGTCCTCAATATTGTCCAAATGAATGCTCCTATTGGACTTGCTAGGGTTTACCATGTCGCCATCGATAGCATTTTTGTAAGCACTCCGAGACACCAACCCCCCCGCCTGATATTGATTCCCATTGGGTATACGTGTAACGACCGTTACAAAGAAAGCTCCTATGATCCAACTAGATTTGGATTCCACCGAGTCGGATTCCACCTAGCTGGATTCCACTGAGTCGGGTTCGCCGAGCTGGATTCCACTGAGTCGGGTTCGCCGAGTCGGATTTCGCCGATTCGGTTTCGGGCTATCATAGATAATGCAGGATCTCGCTTCGCGAGAAATGATAGCGAGTTTTGCAGGGTATATTACATAATGTATATATAGATCAGTGCCAGTGCCTAGAGAAGGAGGGCCTGGGAGGTTTCATGAACACACTTATTCCTAGACTGCTAAGTCTCCTATCGTAGAACTTCCCTGACCCCCATCACTCGTCCGTGCTCTCCAACTTCTCTCTTCCCGTTGAACAGTACGTTGCAATACGGCCGATCTTGGTAGCCCAAAGCTAGCTAGCTGGAAACAACAAGTATTCTCAAGAGCCACAAGTCTGACCACAACGGAGAAGTGAAAATGAAGTCATGCATAAAAGGGCCAAAGCAAGCAGCCAAAGCGACAGGATTCGGTATGGACTAAAAGGGCTAAGCGAAATCAGCGGATTTTGAGCGTTTCAAAGGCTCCTCACTATGATTAACATACTGTCTATACGCCTCGGTGGTAAGCAGTGGCAGCGCTGCTCCACAGCTGAATCCAAAACAACTGCCAATTAGATCTCTGGATTGCAGTCCAGCTTATGTTCGTGTTTTCTGCATGCAATGTACTTCCTTACTCTATGCGGCCTTGATGCCGCTCACCAACGTGCCAAAAGATGGGACTCACAAATCTGGGACGGATGTAATAAAAGCAGTTTATTTGATTCAATTGTCTTTTGCGAATCAGGCCCTATACATACTCTAACGTTGAAGCTAGTTACCTGATTAATAATCTTGCGATCAGGTTGGGATGATCGGCCGGCAGGATTTAGTATCAACGCTATACACGCCACATGTGTCATTCGGCTAGTTTATCAAAATAGATCTTACACATTTATTGGTGGATGATAAAATACTTTCGATGGTGGTCCAAGCGATTGTTATTGGTTACTAAACTATCGACCATTCTCAATAGTCGGGAGTCAGTGAGAACGGAGCCAACTGGCATCGCGATCTTTGTTTGCAATTGCAACCAAGCCTAACGGAATGATGCGATAGCGTGATGCGCAGACCAAGTTGCACGATTTGCCTGTTTTACAAAGCGCTCACAGTCGCCGCAGATGGAACGGCTAACTAGGATTTTAGCCTCCTTTAGGGAGATAGGGCTTCATCTTCTCGAACTTGGACAGGTCCCCTTGCGCTTTGTTTCCCTCCCAAGCTGTTATATTCCTCCTCTGTCGGGGTATTCAAATCCAGTCTCCCCAGGTCAATATCGATATCGTTACCGACCTCGGAAGGCAAGAATAGATGCTTATGAACGAGGAATGCGAGCAACTGCTTCTCCGCATGGCATGCGTTATATCGTCCTGGTTCACCTTGGTCGTAATTATCATATGGAGGGAGATCATATCCGATTACTTTGCAGATGCGACGAACCTCGGGTATCCAGCTTCTTCCGGCGATCTGAATGTTGATTTCGGGGTCTTCACCACACAGTATATGCCCAACCGCTCATCGCAGCTACTGCTAGTATGGGTAACCGGGTTCCTCTACGGTATAGGACCGGTCTTCCATTTGTCGGGAACCTTAAAGGGGGCAATGAGCGTCAGCGAGTTTTCATCCCTGGAGATCTTTTGAAAGTAAAGCCCTCTAAGCTAGCATGGCTGGTGGGATCATGATATCTTCTCTCAAGTAAGCGAACAATCACTCCATAATCCTGATCTCTTTCATACGTGTTCTCCTGATAGACTGGGGAGAGCGAGTGGCGTTCCTTAGTGTTTACCCGCGACGGCCTCGCAAAGTCAACGGATCGGAACCACCAAGCATTCGGGCTCCTTTGTAGCTCTGGATTTGAGGAGTAAAGGGGGACCCGGCCGTCAATGTCCCTGGGGTTTGGATCGGCACCCTGTTGCAGCAGAAGCCCAACCCATTTTAGAACACGCTTCACGACCGGCTGAGCGAAGAGCAGTCTTGCCAGAAGTTTGGAGATGTTCTTCCTCTGTAGAGCCAGCCTCACCGGTATCTTTTTCGGTAGATGCCGACGGACCGAAGCTACTACTAGCTTGGACGCCACGGAGGAAGATGTCTGACTCTGGAGTGATGATCTCGTTCAAGTGCCGAGAAATGCTGACTCGGATTCTCTCCGCCAGCTACGAAAAGGACATTCTGCTTGTCGATTTCGTAGCCGACATCTGTCGCACTGATTGGGAACTGGATCTTGTGGTAGCCGAAGTCGGTTACAAATTCGCAGCGGGACTTGCGATGGTGGGCGCGTATGTACTTGCCATGCCGATGGATCTCTTCACAGTACGGGCAACGGACATACATAAAGGAGTGATTCCACCACACAACTTTCGCCTCAACGATTGAGCCTGCAGGGCAACCATTTTCTTTATTCTACCTAAGGAAGCTTCTTTCGTCTTACATGCGAGCTGCAATAAGAATTGAACTTTCTATGAAGAGACCCGAAAGATACATGACCCTATTAATCGTAGAGTCATCGCTTGATAAATATATGGATTGATGCCAGCATGGATGATGGTGGATGGTATCCCCCGATGCATACGAACAACTTGAATGATTTTGCATTCTATATAGAAAATCACAACCATTTTAGAAGTTAACATTTATCCGCTCTAATCGATCTTTGAAGATACAACCATCATAGTGTTTAGGTACTTTTAGCATACATACATAATGTACAGGTACATACCTCTACGCAAGTATGTATAACGGTACAACTTGTCTAGGTTCAAATTATAGGTAGCTACAATATGAATACTAGTATAGGTATATTCCCCCTTTGGTCGCTGCGACTTCCAAGGCTGTACAGGTATTTGGACTTTACGATATACCTAACCGATCACATATATTAAAAAGTTGATGTATCAAGCCTGAGGTCGACGATCACCAAATCCATACTTTTAAATAGAATGAATAGTCTACTTGCTCGTGCCACTCCTTGCATTCAGACTACGAGTCATGTCTTCCCTAAGCGGTTTGTTATAGAAAGGCCATGGCTATACTCTAGGGTCTAGGTCATCATGATCTCTGGGGAGAAATTGAAGGCACTTCAACGGAAGGAGGCTTTCGGCTCCTTTGATAGAATCATCTTATTGTAGCCGCCGCAACCCAGCAAACAGATGTTGCCTCTTAAAATCCACCAGATCTTGAGATTTATCAGATGCCCACATATGTCTACGACTCATCAAGGTTCCTCAGCTGGGATGCAAAAGTTTTCCGAACCCAATCAATGTACGCCTTCCACTTATGGTGTTCACCGCTGCTTTCTGCAGCGGGGAAAGCCTTCTCCAATTCCCGGGTGATTTTCAGGGAACCCAACGATGCCTCCCAGGCCTTCTCGATTTCTTGTTTAACCGCGTTATCCTTCGGCTTAAACGACAACACGGAGCGGTAACGCTCAGAGAGAGAGTCAAGTTGCCGTTCTGTCTCGTCCGGAGCTAGTACAATCAATTTGGCTGTCATCAGGTTGCAGAGAGTACGGATATCTTGTTCATCCTCAACACCAGCCAAGATCCGGTCAAAGAACTCGGGAACACTAATGCGGGAAAACGCTGAATCTAAACAGGCATATAGCGTTTCATACGCGCTCTATCTCTATGGTTAGACGGTTAAAGCTACCACATTGAGCTTATTGTAAACCAGGGCGACTGACCTTCCGAAGCTCAAGCCCATCGTCTACTTTGTGTTTGAATGGACCCATTTGGACCTCCCGGATGAGCTCGGGCTTGATATGGGTGTCGCCGATTACAGCTGGAAGTAATTCATTTAAGTGTGGGAGAATGATGTCCATCTTATTATGGATTGCAGAGTTCAGCGTCGTCAAGGCTAGGCGGTGATTGCCCAGGTCTCTATCGCTGAGCATGTTGACGAGCATCGGAATAATCAAAGGCCTCAATATATCATGATAGGCGCTGCTGGTATCCGCAAGGGTGTAACGAAAGGCTGATATGGCCGTTCCGCGGACCGTTGGGCTTTGGTGGTATAGACACTCCTGCAGCGAGAGTGTTAATACAAAATCTCGTAGTTCCCAAATTTAGACTGACCTGGAGATGCGGCAGGTGGGATGCTGGCTCGATCAGAGCTAGCCGCCCAAGGCATTCTGCGCCTACAACACGATTGTCTTCATCGTCCGAAGCCGTAAGTAGAATCTGCCAAAGCTTCGTAGCAAATGGGGTAATATCGGATCGCACAATTTCAGGGTGTTGAAGGACTTCTTTAACTGAATGCAGAAGGAGATAATTGGATGAACTGGATTTATCCAGCCCTTCCAGAATGACTGGCATATAGGTTTTGATGTTGCTGGCAGCTGCATTGCCCAGAGCGACGGCGGCAGCGAGACGAACCTTGTCTGATTTAGACTGAAAATTTAAAATAAAGAGATCAGGAGTTAAGGGACCATCTGCACCCATGCGAAGACAAACTTCACCTAATATGGCGAGCGCAAGACACTTTCGTTGATTATCCTCTGCCGTACGCAGCTCCGTAAGGAAATCTTCGACCTTGACATTCAAGTTAGGGCCCCCGTGAACTAACAACGTTCCGATAGCTCTTCCAACTACTGCAGGATCGCCATTGATCCCCACGTCCCGTAAAAGTCGGTTCATAAGCTCTGCACCCGTACCTTGTTCGCCAATGACTTTCACAAGTAGCAACAAAGCTTTAAGAGCCGTGCCGACTAAGGGGGCAACCACAATGGAGCAAAGGGCGGTGATCAAATCGTCATTAACGAGTAGCTCCGCGTTACCCGGTATAATCTTCGCAAGGATGATAAGGGCGGGTGCGAGGAGATGGTAGTCTTCAGGAGTGAATAACGGGAGAAGGAAATTCTCCAGCTCGCGCAATGTTTTCTGATCATAACGGGCTCTAGTGTAGGGATTCATAGCCAAACTCCGAAGCGCTTCCAGGCAGGCAGTTCGAAGGGTCCGATCAGATTTCCGGAGCTGGGACCCTAGCTCTGTGGTCGCTTCGCTTGTCCAGTCTGTACTGATATCCTGTTCGCTGGAGGCGAGGATTGCTATATTATCAATTGCACGGGCAGTTGAAAGTCGGGTAGTTTCGTTTTTGAGGCGATCAAGGAGGATCGAAAGCCCTTTTGAGCGATGAGAACGTGAGATAAACTTTGTTCCTCGCCCACCAGATGTGCGAGCTATTAGGACACCAAGCACATGAATAGCTCGCTGGCGGACTTCGAGATCAGCGCTAGTATCGGTGATGCGGGTGACAGTCACGTCATAGAGCTTCTCAAGCTGCAGTCCTAGGTCCTGCTCATCAGCAGAGACACGAGGCGGCGTGAGCGATTTTATAAATTGCTCGATAGCCCCGAGTGCCTCACTTGCTACTTTGTAGTTCCTATCATTCACTGAGGCAACTGCCCCAGGTATCAATGCAATGAGGAAAGGGAGTAGTGCATTGGACAAATGAGTTTCAGCAATTGCAGCGACCAGACCTAGGGCCTCTATCTGCAACGTTCCTGCACTTACCGCGGTTCCGGCTGTGACTGTCGTATTGTTTACAGTTGAGGTCTTTAACGCATCGGCAATTGGATCCTCGATCTGCTGTAAGTAATCCGCGAGACTGCCATAGCGAACCAGAGCAAGGCTTTTTAATAATATAACCGCAGCCTGCTTGAGAGGCACTGAAGCTCGTTTCCACATTTTGACGATGTTTTGCAATATCGCAGGCACCAACCGAGCGAGGTCAGCTTGTGGGCCGGACTTGGGTGATGATGGAATGATAACGGGTGAGTTGACGGCAGAGGAAGTTCCCATGCTAGGTTCAAAGTCGATCGTGCTGGCGAAGCTATCTTGTCGTCGGCGTTTCCTAGTATTCCTCGATCCCCCAACAGGCTGCGTGAAGACGTTCGAGGATACGAGTGTAGTGTCCTCACTAGTCTTTCGAACCAGAGCGGTCAGGGTCGCGACCACTTCAAACTTCACACTTTCTTCCCTCTCCTTTCTGAATCGCGAAATCAACGCTGGCGCTACTTGTTGATACAACGTATCCTCCAAAAGACGGCCGCCACCGTAGGTAGAAACAACTGTATGGAGCATCTTTGATGCACATCGTCTCACTTTCCAGCTCATGTCATCTATGTCACTATAACCTCCTTCTTCCTCGAAGTCAGCGAAATCATCATCACCGTCATCCGGTTCCTCGGTTCCACCGTCTTCGCTGCCTTCATCCAACGTCCCTCCCATTTCCTCATCCTCTTCTGCCTCTGCTACATTGGGATCGTATTTGAGGTACCTCAGAGCTGCATTGATCGAGTCCATTAAGTGTGGCTGCATTTCTTGACTACAAGAAGCAAGTAGTGTCTCCAATGTCACTAACGCGGTCTCGCGTAGCTCATCCGCCTGAGGATCTTGTTCTCCAGTGTCTGACTCGTTTTCGCTCATTATTTCTAGTCCATCTCCATTGACAGTTGAGAGGACAAATGGAGCTAACGTTTTCAGATAGGGTCCAAACTTTGTCGGTGCCGACCTTGCTAGACTACCGACAGTAGCAATAAGGTGACGGCGTTTATTGATAGAGAGATGGGAAGAACGAAAGCTTGAGATGATTTCTGACACGAATGCGTCGAGTTGGCTATCCGAGAAATGGAGAGCAAGTGACGAGATGGCTGTAAGTGCCCGTTTGGTCACAACAGTTCCGGCAGTGTCGTTCTCAATTATCGACATGACGGATTTTTGTAGTGCCACAACCTCTGCTTCTTTGAGCAGCGGGCCAAAACAATTAGACACCTCGATCAAGACATCGATCGCGTCACTACTGAAGCCCTTGGATGGGTCCTTCTCTAACATGCCTCTAGGTACAGAATCCCTCCTGGTCGAACGGGAGGGAGTTTGACCCGTTAAGCGAGGGATGAGAACCGTAGAAATCGCCGAGTATGCGGTAGACGCTTCAGGACTCGGAGGTAGCCCGGGTTGGGGTGACGGAAGGGCGGTCACGATGACTCTCAGAGCTGTGTTTGGTACCGAAGTGTCTATAGATTGTGATGTGGTCAAGCTGGTGAGCTTGTCCACGAGTGGACACAAGCATTCAAACGGTATTCGCACAGCCAGTGGGCTAAGGCTGTCCTCACAAGGTTGTTAGGAAACATTTACAATCCCACAGGCGAAATAGTAGAACACGGAAGGTGAATACCATTTTAATGCCTGGCTCTGCACTTCTCCGTTTTGATCGTGAAGAGACTTGAGCAGTCCATCCACAAGTGTAGTAGAAGTCGTCGCATCGCCAGAGAGATATGATGGACCGGAACTGTTGAGAATGCTTAAGAGGTCATTAAGGGACATGTATCGTATGTCCGGATCAGGGTCATCGAGCTTCGACAGCAGAGCATAAATGTTCTGCTGGACTGAATGGCGATCCATTTTGTCTCATTAGAGAGGCGTGTGTCAGGTAATGATGACCAGCTTAAGAGTTACGTATGAAAGCTTTTCCACAACCAGACTCCAGCTCCGCTGCTCTAGTGACAGGTAGGCCAATAAATGGTGAGAGAAGAGGGATTCCGGTGAGCTTTAGTGACAAAGAGACTGAATGTTTCTCACTGCCAGGGACAAATATCATCAACCATTCATCGTACCGTTTTCTCTATAAAGAAAGTGTGGGGTAAAAGCCCGCCAGCCATTATCATAATGAATAAGCAGTATCTCGCCTCGCCTTAGGCATTAAAACTTAGGGCCACCCAGATACTGACGACAGAAATTTCGTGTCTAAAATCCTGCAGGCCTTTCTTTGCCTCAGGTACTTGGACGGTCAACACTTCGGACTTTCCGTTTCCGTAAATTCTCATATTGGCTGTGATAATGACCGACGAAAATGACTTAGCGTAATAATCAGGTGACTCGTTCTTTCGCATTTAGTCTCCTCTCTGGCTAAACGAGTAGAGGTAAATAAAATAGCCTTGCTCCGGTTCGTTAGAAACAACAACTTGAAAAGCCCGGCATTCCTTCACAACCTTTCCTGCTAATCAATGGATTCTCCTTCTTCACCAGCGGCCAGAATAGCCTCTCCCCAGTGAATATGACCTTGAAAGTCCGGCTGCAAGTTCTAATCGTAAAGAAAATGTAACTTCGGGTAACCCGAACTGACTGTGGAATACTTTGAAGTAATGATTATTAAGCAGAGCTTCATATCATTCATAAGGGCATTGAAGGCAACTCAGAAAACTCGACAGCCTCTGGCGTCTTCTCTTCGAAGATGTCATAGCTTATATTCTGGAGTCCGCACAACAACATCCTCCAGACAACCGTCCTACGCTTTTTTCCCCTTTTATTTTTTCCTTCGTCCTCGAGTAACCCGTTCCAACAGCTGCCCCCGCCCGTCAACTCTCAATTATTTTACCCTGCCTTTAACCCTAGGGACACCCCCGCTAGATTCTTTTAGTATAAGCGTGGAAAAACTTACCACTTCCACAACACGTGATGCCCAACCCCTTTATACAGCCGGTACCGCTCGACCAAAAGGTCATTGAGCATATACTCGCTTCATCCTCTCCTCTCTAAACGCCAGTCGCACAGATACAGTATGGCAGCCCTCCTGTTTTTTGATCCCTACAGTAGCCTCTGGGGATGCATTCCCTTCGATTGTTACATTCCTAAAGGTCAGGCTGTTATCCCCATCCAGGATGGAAACCCGAGTGTAGAGTGAGAACAGCGAACCGCCCCATGACTGCGACACTGGTGAAAAGGAGCTCGGGGATGGCCAGGCTTGCTACCGAGGCAATAGACAAAGCTGGGAACAATTAGACGCCCCGGACGAACAAAGTGTTTGTTAGGTTACCCAAAGACTCTCACCAGGCAGCGCACCCGTTTCACGTCGTGGAGCTGGAGACAGTATGCTCCCGCTCTGCAAGGGTGTAGAATCTGTATCCTCTGTCTGCACGGGCATCGCAGTTACCCCGAAGGCTGAGACCACAGCGGAGGACCTGCTACAGCAAAAAGAAAGAATTACTAACGTTCTGGGGGCTGGGGCGGTCGAGAGGGACGAAAACTGGCTGGTGGTGGAAATACACGACCTCTACACTCGAATGTCCAGGCATAACAACAGCCTGACCTTTAGGGGCATAACAATCAAGAGGGATATATTCTCGGAGGTTACTGAAGTGTTCAGCGCGACACCAGAGTCCAGGCTCTGGATTAAAAAACGGGAAGGCTGCCATACTACTGTGTGACTGGCGTTTAAAGAGGAGAACACTCCTAAGTGGGTAGTTGTCTTGGGCACCCGGCTGAAGGTTCAATACCCCGCTGCCGGGGCGCTACGGCTGCCTCGATGTGAGAAGTGCTGGAGCCTGCATACGCTGGCTACTTGCAAAGCCGCGTTCAGATGTAGGTTGTGCGGCGACTCAAACCACGACACATTCAAACACCATGCCTAAGAGTGTCAACTGTGACGGATCGCATGCAACGCCCGTCATGCCCTAAGACTGTGCCGGTCGCGCCAAAGGTACGCAAGCCTGTACAATCCCCCATCCGATGATAAATCGTCGGGGGCCCGGGCCAAGAAAAGTGACTTCCATATCCTACGGATAAATACGCAGAGGAGCGCACTGGTTCACGCTACCGCGCTGCAGCCTGCCTACAATAATGATGTAGAGGTTGTTTGCGTCCAGGAGCCCTGGGTTAACAGAGAAACAGATCCAGAGGTACAGAGGATGCAGACTCACACCGGGTACAACATATTCTGGACCCTGTGCCCCCAGACTATGACGTATGTGCGCAAGGGCCTGAAAGCGACCCAGAAGCTCTTGGGGGACAAAGAACACCCAGGCGCTTGCATGGTCACACTACAGACGAGACACAGAATGCTTGACATCGTCAATGTATACAATCTGGGCCCGGGCTCAGAAAGGACGGGAGGCGCAATGGGATACCAGGCGCAAACCAACGGTATAGTGTGCGCCGACTTCAATTTGCATCATAGTCTATTGGGATTCGAGTGCGATAGAGACGACTCAGCGGCCGAGGCACTCGTGGATTAGCTAGTCCACTGCCAAGTGGGCGAAAAGAAGCGGTTCTCGACCTGACCATTGTGACTAGTTAACTTTGCAGGGTCGCAGGACGGGCCAGAGGTGGTGGACCAAAGAGTGATGTGGCCGTGGCAGAACACCGTAGGGCCAGAGGGGACTGGAGGCTCCACAAAAACGATGAACAACTCAAACCTGGACTTAGGAGGCATGGAATGTCTCTAAAAGGGGGCTCGCAAACAGAGGCGAAGATCAACTTCTACCGTACGGTCATCTCCGAGTTAGATGTTTAAAGCGGCAGAATGGGTGGGGCGGCAGCAAGGATCAAACCCCTTTGAAAGACGCAGGGCAATACCCTAACAGATAGATCCAGCTGCTCATGCAGGCCCATGTACTCTGTGAGAACTCGTAAGATCTGGAGGCCCTTACTTTCCCGAGAGAGTAGATGCCCGGCCCGAAGAGGTCTGCAAAGCCCTTGTCAAGGCGGGGGTAATACCACACTAGCCCCAGACACAATCTTAAATGCAGTAATTAAGCTGGTGTGGTCGTGCCTTGGGCGAGGCAATCACGGCCATGTACAACTTATCGCTGGAATGAAGTATCTTCCCTGCGGTATTCAAGAGGCCATCCTGTGGTTGGTCCCAACGCCCGGAAAAGGGGTCAAGTCAGATACGAGGTCTTACCAGCTAATCTCACATTGGAAAAGGCCTCGAGAGGGTAATTGCCGCAAGGCTTGCCTGCAAGTCAGTCAAACGGGGGATAATCCCTCACAATTACATTTGCGTTACGCCTAGGCGGTTTAGCACAGATCTACTCCTCAACCTGGCGGACGAAGTAGAATGTTGATGCGGTCAACCCTAACAGGATGGTAAGAGGGCCGGTGGATCAGAGCTGGCCTACTAAAGTCTGTAGATGTGCAGTCCTTTCTCACGGGGCGAATGGCAGACTCAACGTTAGATGGGCATACGAGAGAAGAGCTACCGCTATCTGACTCACTGCCCTAGGGCTCCCCGGTATCATCTATCTTATACATGCTTTTCATAGACCTCTAGATTACAGGGGCCCGCACTTGCGAGGGTACGCAGATGATAGGGCTATCGTAGCCATAGGCCGGCACCGGATGATAATTGTCACCTTCCTGCAGCGTGAGTTTCGTCTGTCTCAGGATTAGTGTAACAGGAATGGGCTCGACCCGCAAAAGAGGGTCACAAATAATCCGGGCACTAGATTGCCCGACTGGTCCCTGCTGGAGGCCACAGAAGCTGGTGATGCTCTTCGGCAGCTTGAGGTATCCTTCAATAGAAAGCTGACGTTTAAGCAACATGTCAACACCAACTTGTGGCTGTGCTTTGACAGTAGGAGTGTGATCTACTCAGGGAAAGCACGGTTGACGAAATCCGGAAGCTGCTCCGCAGCTGGCGCCATAGGCCCGGGACCCACTGGTAAAGGAGGGGACGAGCCTAGCACAAGAGCGTTTAAGAAGACCAAGCTGCCGTATTCTACCATTTCATAGAACTTTGCGGAAATGGTGGAGGCAAACAGGCTAGGCTCTCAGCTAGAAGCCTTGGAAGGGTAGCGGCTCAGTAGGACGAGTGTGGGGCGAGTCCTTGCTGCCAGATCCACACATGGCGATTTCGCTGGTTACCATGAGCGGTTTGGTCATGATGGGACTAAGCTTACGTGCAATTTCAGTAGGAACCAAGAGGGACTTTTGACTGAGTGAGAGCTCTGTTATGAAGTTCCTCACCACGCACATAGGCAATAATAGCGACGGGCTGGTCTTGGCTTTTTATTTTTCTCTCTTCCTTTTCGGGTTTCGCTTATTTTATAGAGGTAGGGATATTTCCAAAGCGCCAAATAGTGTCCTATGCAGCCTTTCGGCCTTTACAGCATAAAATAATGCTACTACTATCATACTACTATAACTATGGGGCGTGATATCATCCTACCCCTGAAATCTTATTCGTCCTAATTACAGAAGCAAAATAATAATATTCAAGGCTGTGTGGCATGTCTGAAACAAGTTAGCCTTGGCCATGGTTCAATACTTTAATCGAATCGGGAGAGTTGGATGTCGAGGGTTAGACTTTACTATGTAGTGGATATAGAAATTTACGGAAACGGTATGGTATGGTTGTTGTCACAAATTTTGTCCATAGCAGGGCGTCACCAGTAGGGTATATATTATGGGAGGTTATATCTAACCATCCTTCCCATAGCTAGGCGCTCTTTCATACATTTGCTGAGTTTTTTATTCGATCGATATGAATCTTCCTGATGTTTCAGCTCTCCGTTCCTACTTACGACCCACAACACGGGTTCTTTCATTCTTATCACATTAATATAACATTGTTGATGAGGAAGATCTGAGCCAAGAAAATATTCCTTTCATACATAAGTCCCTGTGGTTGGGGGCGTCATTATATCCACCCACGATAATAAAGTAATAATAAGTACCTTGCCAGTAAAGTGGAATCGATAAGACTCGGTATCTTTTTGCATAGATCAGTGCCATAAACCTGTAGACATGACATATCTATAGTCTAAACCAATCCATACTCAAGTCAGAATCAATGAAACGACGTAACTTCAGCCGATGAAAAAACAGATCTTCGATGTATATGAGTGAGACATCCTGCAATTTGTATTCCTTGTTAGCGATTTATGTTACGCTAGTTAGTATCATGTGACCGTAGAAAAAAAAATTCAGGAAAACCGTCTTAAACGACGAATGAGAATCCTAGAAACGGGAAAAGAACCAACCAACAATAACCTGACAATAGGGCTTCAAACTTTGATCTTACCATATATTCTAGTTCCACAACCTGGCTCGCTCCGCTACGTTATACTAGCGAATACGTTCTATTGCGATATGGAAGGAGACGGGCTATCATGTGAGTCGCTTGGCCCTAATGCCTCCGTCCTGCATGCATGTGACAGCATGTCTTCGTGCGGCACGTGTGGTCCAGGACGCTGATTTTGCAAAATGACTGTAGCCCATATACCACAATCCCACTGTTTCCTACAAGAACAATCACCCGGAACAGCAAAGTAACCACTATGTCAATAAGAGGCGTGGTTTGAAGAGGAACAGTGTAAGGTCAACCCAGACCTGAGAGCATGAGCAAAGGTACTGCTTCTCCCAGTAGCGCGTTGGGTAGTCCGCAGCAACAACCCGCCCGCTAGAGAACAACTACAATCCAAAACACAAGCTAAGTATGCCTGCTCTTGATATTCATTCCTTCGGAAGACACGCATTTCAAAGATATTATATTATAGGCGACAGAGAGATCGCTGCTCGAAAGGCTTATCCGCTCCTGAAGCAAACCTGCACCTCGGTCTTAAATGAGTTTATCATATCGCCCACGAACGAGCCGAATGGACCGCACTCCTCTCGCGATAGGCCAGCTGCTTTTAATGGGTCAAACAACCCATGCAGCACAACAGCAAGATTCTGTCAACCGGTTCCACGGACAAGTCCATATCTATCGCTGAGAAAGGCCTAAGCCGCTTCGCCCCCAGCTTTCTTGGTAATATCTGATGTGGGTGTGTACCTGGTATGAAAACATGAAACCGAGCTCCCATACCATCCAGAGTCACAGTCTCTAGCAATCAACAAGCTAGAAAGCCTCAAATCTACAAATCCCAGGAAGTTCTGCAGCAAAAAGCACAGCATGGTTATAAGGTTGGGAGAACACGTGACCAAGCTGATAGTGTGGTGTCACCCGGCGTTGCTGGGAAGAGAGAATGCAGCAGTATGCCGAATTAGACATACCTGAGGGCGGAGTCGTTTTCATGTATAGGATTGCATGGGGAAGGTTTGGCCTTGAGTCATGAAGTGTATAAGTGCCCTTGGATCTTCGATTTCGAGAATTCGAACCTATTCCTTCACAGCGGCATACGGCACAACTGGGATGATGCTTCTGTATTCACTGGTACTTTTGCCTTAACGGCTAGAACTCTAGCTGCGCCGATCTAATAGCAATGGTAGTCTCCAAGTTCGGAAAGAATCCACTAGAATACGAGTTATTGGTAAGTTGACAAGGCCCCTAATCGAGCTTTGTTTGTTATGGATTCCTCTAAGTGGAAAAGAACTCTATTCCCTATCTAAGTAGTACCGTAAAACGAAATACTTAGTTAAATTTGTCAAAAGTTGAATATAGCGAAAGAAATTCTCACGTTAGTCGACGTCTAAGCGAGCCATTTTGTCATAAGTATTTTGTTAGTGAGTTACGATCTTGTTTTCCAATTTTTATGAACCATCAAAATTTCTCAACGACTAGTTACTTGATCTATGAATCTCGAAATTTCATGACTTATAGAGAAGGCGGGCTATTTTGAGACCTTATATTCTTAATCTAGGTATCCATAAGTTCATTCAATTGCGAGATCTTTTACTCCATAGAGTAAATTACGACCTCTCCCTCAATGATATACTACTCTCCTTTGCCTGCCGCTCTATTCCTCAGGTCTCCTATGGATCCCTTCTTTTACAAATACCTACCACCCGGATTCCCATATCTCCAACGACGGGTATTATTGGGTAGCAGGACTTTTATTCGGTAGAAGCTTTGGCGTAGATCCTGGATCAGTTGGGACCATTACCGCAAGAAGACACAACCATTCTGTCATAACAACATCATCACTTTGTTGTGGCCTTTGCTATCAAGTATGAATGAAGCACAGGCCCGCATTCCGTGGGAGCAATCCTCCCGTCAAATTTCATAAGAGGTTAATCCACACATTGTTTGCCATGGCTCTTTTTCGGGGTGGTGCATCAACCGGCGCCATTCATTGCGCATCCCAAACTGCTCGAAGAGCTAGAGTCTATACGAGATCCCGGTCAATACAGGTCTGGAAAGAGCCGGGGCGACGAACCTACGCTGACCAAGGAGAAGGAAGGAGGTCTATTTTAAGGAGAGATGATGTTCCGTGGTCAGTTGCTGGCGGCGAGGCTTTCGAGTTTAATTGCTCTCCCTTCGGTTGAGATCGAGGTTGAGAGACGAATGCTTCATTTTTGAAATATATCCGCTAACTTGCTACTCATATCTTACTACTTCAGGGTTGTTGCATCTGCTGCTTTGACTATCCCGACAGCTATATTTCTGTATAATTCCATGCCAGAGGAAAGGGACCATGGACTTGGCCCTCAAAGGCCTCTTGTGCAAGAACGTGGTGGAGATAAGCGTGAGGGGTCTGGCGCTGTAGAAGGTCGCTCCAGCGAAGAGGAACTAGATGGGAGTCCAGAAGATCCGAGAAACACAAGCCCTGCATATTCACGGGATACTAAGCCGTCTCATCTAGATAAGGTACGTCGGCCTTCTTAGGCAAAGCGTACCCCCGCCATAATAACCCCGGACCGAGCTCTTCCGGCTGTTCCAGACCAGAATTGAATCCCAGTTTTCTAAACGGCACCAGAACATAATGCCTGGAGGCTGACGGCCACATAGCCTTTTGCTGTGAAGCCAACTAAGGGTCCAGCTGTCCAGTCCGGAGCGATGTCCGCTAAACAGCAGGGAATCTCGAATACTGAAACCGGGAACACGTTCTATGCAGCTCCAGGGAAGAGTCAAAAGTCCGAGGGCGAGATTGAGACTGCAAAACTGAAGGGCACCATCGCGCCCGATCGTCCCCAAGTCTAAGGTGCCAATCAATCACGGTAGGGTGAATCTCGGGTGGGCATGCCATTGATACCGTGAAACA
The DNA here is from genome assembly GCA_019804575.2 of Pseudotulostoma volvatum. NCBI lineage: Eukaryota > Fungi > Ascomycota > Eurotiomycetes > Eurotiales > Elaphomycetaceae > Pseudotulostoma > Pseudotulostoma volvatum. The sequence goes on from JAHQZX020003984.1 coordinate 50,936, forward strand.
TTATCTTCTTGGCCGTAAAGATGGAAGACCGACACTAACGTTAATATAATCCCGTGACTATCCTACAGATGAAGGCATCGCTGTCGCGATATGACCCCAATGAAGAGATATGTCCCACTGAGAAAAGCAACTTTTCCTCTTTTTCAAGGTATATAAACATGGAATGTACAAGGCCATTCTTAGGTACAGAACAGTATTTGAAGCCATGTTGAAAATCATTTATATGCAATTCTCCCTCACCATCAACCCTAAACCACACATGAGCACACAGCCTCCATACTCCACTTCACCACCGGGATGCTGTAGAAGGAAAGAATAAACAACTAAACAACAAGGGCAAGGTACATGAAAAAAAGTAATTATTGGTGGAGAGAATATATTCGAAGGGTAGTGAAGGGTAAAACGAGTCATAAACCTCATTACAATGATAAAAAAAAAGTAATGTACAAAGATAAGGTATGTAAAAAGTAAGAGTCGAAGTTAGTTTGGCAAGGGTGAGAATATAGTTGCTCCGAAAGTAGAGATACGAGAATTGTAAGACGGCGAATAATCCTTTTTATGAAGGCATCCCAGGTTGGAGGCGGGAATGTGAACCGAATCCACAACCTGGACCGGTAATGGGGGTAGGTCCATAGCCAATTTAAGTGTTGGCGCTCAGCTTCTTCGAAAACATGGACTTACCTGTGCTAGTGGTTTAGAGGTGGTTTACAAATCAGAGGATTAGATTATGAATGAGGCATTAAGTGAGAAAGACGTCTGCAAATCGCTAGGATAATGGCCTTTGGCGTTTATTCCCCGGAAAAGATGGGAGAGCCGCCGTTCATTGCGCTTTCTTCCCGGTGACATGTGCAATTGCTCCATTGACAGGTCCTCCATTAAGGTGAATTTCAGGGGCTTCAGTATCCTTGGTAACTTTGCGCCTCGTCGCGCGCGATTGAGCAGTGCCGTTGATTATGGTGGTAGATCCATTGGCATCTTTAACTTGTGCTTCATCGTCCTCTTCCTCGTTGTCGCTTCGTTCGTCTTGCTTCACGCTGTTAAAGACATAGTTCTTTGCGATGCGTAGAATAAGGAAGAGCCAGAAGAGATTTACTGCCTGCAGGCTTGCCAGCAAGGCAAAAGTAATAATTTGACTGATCCAACATTTATATTGCTGCGTCTCCCAGTTCAACACGAAGGGGCCAACAGTCCGAAATTTGGTCAAGACCGCTAAAAGGACCTTCAGATTCAGGTAGTGTCTTTGATAAATCCACATCAGGATGAAAGCACCGAAATATGGGCCGATTATAGGGGAATCGAGATAATTCAAGGTTTTCGATGTCTAATTGAAATGCCCTCAGTTAGTAGATTCCCTCCCAGTGGAGAAAGGTGCTTGAAATAATTAGATCTCTTAGACTTACAGCGAGGAAGAAGTCGGAAATATCATGTGTGATATAGACCGCAAGACCCATGTATGTAAAGTGAAATCGGTAGCTTAACCCAATGAGTGCCAGAGTGATGATGTGGTGCCCAACCAGCTCTTTGAAATCTTTCCTGGGCTTCTCTAATTGTAACATTAAGACAATGGCCTGCTGAGCCCAGTAGCTCGCTTCGAGCAAATAGTAGGCTTTGAAATCCGCCTCGTGCTCCCGATGCGGGAATCCCTCGAACATCGCGGTCGTGTTGAAGTACCAAATGCTGGTCCTACTCATAACGTAAAGGCCAAACGGTCCAAATATGGCAAAATATATGGCAGTGTAGACCTGTTCCATGAAGCGAGCAACCTTGGCCTTGGAGTGAATCCCACAGTGATGAGCCCAGGGCCGGATCACACGTTGCATTAAGAATTCACGAGTGAAGGATAACAAGACGGTGTAGAAGGCTACGAAGGCGATATCTTTCCTTCCCTTGCCGTACATCACTGGCTCTCCCAGATATCTCGGTTCCCGGCGGTATGACAGGAAAATCGCGCTATGCAATGGATTTGACGAACTCGGATTCACGGCATAAGCGGACAAGACGACAGTCAGGATGATGAGCGGAGTAAGCCATGTGTGTTTTAATGCGAGATCTTTCCAACGACGTATCAACGAGCGAGCTTTGCGACGTTTGGAGGGTAGCTTGGGGCCTCTGTCGCCCATCGGGCGCCGCGGGTTCTATCACAAGCACAGAAATCAGTTCAAAGAATCCAGTTACGAAGCAAAAGAATTCGGCGGCATGAGTACCCTTACTGGCTCATGATATTCAGAAACGGATGTGATCGTGTTCATTGCAGCGGTCGAGATTGCAGGGGCGCTAGTATCGCCTCGAATATCTTCACCCAAATTGCTCGACTTCCTTCGAGGCCGAGGCATGTCGAACCAGAAGGTTAAAGAAAAAAACCTGTCTGCTCGAGCCTCTTGATGTCACGAGGTTGGCAGCAGTCAAGTAATTGGTTGTTATATCGCTGTTCTTACACTTCCGCGTATGGGAAAACGGGAAACCTCGAGCGAACTAAGGTAGTCGAGAGGTTGAATGACAGTACTGGGAAGAATGGCCCGATCGATATGATATAATTGATATCGGGGAGGGTGATGAGATTGGGATGGTATCTTGATACAGTAAAAGTCCGACAACGATAAATTTTTTAGCCCCCAGGGCTGACAACGGGTATTAATTGGAGGCATCATCCCTGATCGGAGATCTTCAAGGCTGGCCCGGTTAATCGTGACTGACTAGTCACGGTACGGTTCACTTTCGTCAACTCTGCTACATAAGTACTTCAGAAGATAACTATCATCCTTCTCCCTAACCAGGTATCTAAGGTGGGTATATACGATGTATCGTACCGTACGTACCTACTCTAGAATACCGAGAGGGTCTCCTAGCTAAAGGGGCTACCCCTGAGACATGTCTGTGAACAGTTAAAATAAAATTAAGTAAACTCCCCTATAGGTACATGTACAATACATTCAACTACATACCCGCTCTCACTTATTATCAGACTTCATAATTATATATCATATATTCAAGTTCTATAGACTGCTATTCTAACGAAAGTTATTTACGATGATATAAAGAATATCACTATTTTGTCTTGGCTCGTCCTCCCCGGCATGCAATAATGATCCATCATGCATAGTAGCTGCTACACAGGTAAATGAGGTCTTAATTTTGTTGTTCTCAATTCCTAGTACGGTATTGGCTTCGTGTGCCACCATGTCACATTTAATTTAATAAGCCCTGCATTATAGGTTATTATTATTATATTCCCTGCATCTCATCAAACCGCTCGAGAACGGTCATCCTATTGTGGAGAACGCATGGACCGGTCGAATAACTAAGAAACGTCGCAATAATATCATAGATCAGCCCAAAGGAGCGCCGGCCTTTGGCTATACGACTAATAAGTGACCGTTCGGTTTGGTGAACATGACCATCATTGACCCGATCACCTGGGTGGCCCTAGGGCTAGTATTCTTGTCAGTCGCCCCCGCTTTGGGTCTGTCCAGAGAGTCAATCGGGCAGAGGGCCTTGGATCTCGATTCATTCCTCTCAATCGAAACTCCTATTGCTTTACAAGGCGTGCTCGATAACATCGGTGCAGATGGTGCACGAGTGCTTGGGTCAGCTTCGGGGATCGTGGTGGCCAGCCCTTCGAAATCAGATCCTGACTGTGAGTATGCACGCTAGATCAGACGCAATGTCTACAAGTCTTGCGATACTGATCGATGTTTCTAAGATTGGTATTCCTGGACGAGAGATGCTGCGCTGAGCTTTAAATTTCTAATCGACGACTTCATCAATGGCAACGCGTCCTTACAGAGCAAGATCCATAATTATATTTCAGCGCAGGCACTTCTACAAACGGTGCAGAACCCGTCAGGCGACCTTTCTTCGGGCACAGGTCTAGGGGAACCAAAATTCAACGTCAATGAGACGGCATTTACCGGGCAGTGGGGTCGGCCACAGCGAGATGGGCCAGCTTTACGGGCAACAGCTCTAATAGCTTATGCCCAATGGTTGATCGAAAATGGCTACCATGATGTTGCCCGTTCACATGTCTGGCCGGTTGCGAGAAATGACCTGTTATACATTTCTCAGAACTGGAACCAGACGGGATACGACCTCTGGGAAGAAGTGGAGGGATCTTCGTTCTTCACCATCGCAGCATCCCACAGAGCGCTTGTGGAAGGCTCAATTGTGGCATCGCAGCTCAATCAGACTTGTGAAGGATGCCATTCTGCGGCGACCGAGGTGCTTTGCTTCCAACAATACTTTTGGGGAGGTAGTTATATTGATTCTAACATAAATCTTGTGCACAATTATAACCGGACTGGAAAGGACACCAACTCAATTCTGGCATCTATACATATGTTTGACCCTGAGGCTACATGTGATGACCCAACTTTCCAACCATGTTCCCCAACGGCTTTGGCAAACCACAAAGCTGTGGTGGACTCTTTTAGAGGCTTGTACCCGATCAACAATGGAATCGCAACTGGCACTGGCGTTGCCGTAGGAAGATATTCCGAGGATATCTACTATGATGGTAATCCATGGTAAGAGGTCTCCTTGCATTCCCGATGCAGTACAGTTCAAAGCCGATTGCACCTGCGATTCAGAGTTTGCTCCAAGCCCGGCTAATCGCCACCATATCATTCGCTACTTTTACCCAAGGAACAAAAAACTGCTGACACTGCGATGCAGGTACCTGTGCACACATGCGGCAGCTGAACAGCTTTATGATGCTTTGTACCAATGGAATAAACAAGGCTTTCTAGACATCGCTCCAGTATCACTCGACTTCTTCCGCGATTTTGATTCCTCCGTCAATACCGGACGCTACCAATCATCCTCTCCAACATACGTCTCGCTAACCAAGGCGATTAAGAACTATGCAGACAGTTTCGTCAGTGTCGTTCAAAAATACACCCCAGACGGCGGGGCGCTGTCGGAGCAATTCTCCAAGAGCACCGGCAAACAAATGTCAGCCATACATCTGACGTGGTCCTATGCCTCCTTTTTGACAGCAGTTAATCGTCGCAACGGGTTCGTCCCCCGGAGCTGGGGCGCCTCAAACGCTACAACTCTTCCACAAACATGCGCTGCTTCTACTGCCGTGGAGGGCAACTATACCGCAGCCACAGTGACTTCCTGGCCAACAGGATTAGTCGCAAACGGTTCGAATGGGACAAGCACAAGCTCAAACACCAGCTCTCCACCAAAAGCATCAAGCGTGAATAATGGGAGCGCTGCTAGCACGATAATAGCATTTCGATCTTTCGGCGGCCGTATCAGTTTCGCTCTCCCCCTCATTTATACCATTCTAGCCAATTAATTTTAATCAACGCAAACAACATTCTTGGGGGCATATATAAAGGCAAGGCGCTTCATTTATTCTTTAAACAATGACCGAACTATATCTATATTAATTTATCATATTATTCTGTACTAGTACATACACATACATACCAGCATTTTCATATGTTGCCGAATGGACAAAGCATATAACCATAATTACTTAGCACATACATAGGACATATATCATAGTAGTAGGTATCATACACTACATATACAGAGACTGTTGGTAAAACACGGTGGTTGTGTATACACACGGGGTTGGTCAATATAAAAATCTATATTCTTGTTTCCTCCTAAAAGGGGAAGGGAAGAATACGGAACCGGGTAAGTCTAATCTCCCGGCCAGTTATCCTGACAGAGACCAGGCACTACTTGTAGTGAAGCCTGGGTGAAACACAACCATGTGACTTTGCCTCGGCAACGGACGATCAACTGCTACTCAAGCGAGGCTGACTAAGCTCGCCGTCTAAGTGCTGGGCGAGCCGTCATACCACTATATCCTTGTATGCAACTACATATGTATATGTAAAAAACATTGCAAGCTGAAATAAAATGAGTTGGCCGACACATGTTCTGCCAAAATTGTAGCTTCTGCATACGCATCTAAATGCATTTATATACGCAGGGTTGGCGGGTTACGCTATCGTAGAGGGGAGAGGGGGACGAAGAGGCCCAGAGAAGAAACCCCGATGGAAAAGATTTCTTATCTGCAAGCACGGCGACTCGCTCTGTCGCGACGAAATCCCCTTAAACGAAGAGCAGAGGAAACTCCAGAATCGAATATCGAAAAAGACCGGTTGCCCAGTCAAGCTGAAAGTTCAAGAGCGTCCTGATGGGGGCTTGACCCTTCATCATATGGAGAAATACATGACCCATAACCACGGCTTCAGCGATATTACCTCTGATTATGAACACTGAAAACTAACCGAAGAGTAAGTCTTTGCTGTTAAGGCGGGCTGCACTGCAGGCACTCAGCCGAACCGAACTAAGGCCTCTTTGAAAGCTACAAATCCCGGTGCTCATGTTATTACTAGGGATATCTATAATAACGTCGCAAGATTCAAAAAAGATCCGCTGAAGGGAAAGCAACCGAATGAGGCCTTGATTGAGAAGTTGACGAAGCAAAAGGATCTTCTTTGAGTATGCACTTTCTGAAGATGGGAAAATTGAGAAGATGTTCATGGGAGATATGCGGTAGGCTGAAGAGCCTTGATTAAGTCAGAAAACAGCCTAATGATAAATGGATCTGTACAATATTCGAACGAAGATCCTGATATCCTCATCCTCGATTGTAAGACAAAGCTCGCCCACTGCTATGTCGATCAATTCTTCCGTACCGGTATTGCTACGACTTCTCGACTCGAAGGGCCACACTATGTCCTAAAGCAATGGATCGGAAAGCCAATCAAAGACATGACTAGTGTCTAGGAGTCTATGCAGCTTGCCATCCATCATCAACTGAATGAGATTCAAACATACGGAGGACAGTGCTTTTCAGGGACTCCTATACGCACTCGGAATGAGTTCTTCAGCGCTCTTAGCCAGCAAATCACTCCCCAAGGTCAAATAAAGCTTCATAATCAGTGGACATTGTACAAAAGCGAAAAAACTCTACTCAAAAATGGCAAAATCAACTCGATTGGTACGGGAACATTCTTCAGTTCAATGGGAATACCGTGTTGGCATATGATTAAGGCTCGTCTTACCGAGGGTGATCGAATTCAACCTATGGATTTTCATCCGCACTGGCACCGGTCTAGGCCCCTTCTGGCTCTGAGCCAATTGTTCACCCTCAACCTATCCTTGACCCTGAGACTCGACAACGCCGGCGAACCGTGGAAGCAAAACGACGATTACAAGTACGTCAACGTGAACGAGTTAGGAGGGCACAAGCTGGCCGAATCTTAAGTTAACATGAGCAACAACAATCGGCACTGTTCAGCTTGTACAGAAGATGGCCATGATAAGGTTACCTATAGAGGTTGTAGGTCAACAGATCATACACACGGAATGCTTATCCTCATGTAGCATATGTTACACTTCAACCTCCAGCTTGTTGGGGTAACACTCCGTAAAAGCTTCACGCGTCAGCAGTATCAGCCTTTAGCCGCCACAGGCCCTGTTGTGGACACCAGACCCGCTCTGGCAGGAGGCATCAATGATTCACTGTGTGTAGCATGGCATGTCATCACGCCTCAGCAAACCACTCTACGCACTGAGTTGCTATGATGGTTTCACGTCTGCCCCGTTGCTGGGCATTGGGGTGAATAACGCACCGAAGAGCTCCTGCAGCGACCATTCTACTGGCCGGAGCTGAGAACAGACGTCAAGGAGTGGATCTCCACATCAGGGAAAAGAGGTTCACAGGCACAAGCCTTATGGCAAGTTACCTTTCATCCCTAAAGACAAAGATTACAAGCCATTCAGGCATATTCACTTGATTGGATTACAGGTTTACCAGAGTCCCGACGAAGGAGTACAGGTGAGAAATTCAATGCCCATTCTCACAGTTGTTTGCAGATCCATGAAAACCGTAAGATTTATTCCCACGCGATCAGATACGACTACAGACGATTTCGCTAGACTTTTCTTTGAGAACATTGAATGCGAATATGGAACGTCTACATCAAATTTCTCGGACCGCGACTCGCGGATAACAAGTGAATTCTGGACAGCAGTGTGCATCTACGCAATCATCAAACGTCGCTTATCCACCGCTTACCACCCGCAAACCGACAGTCAAAGCGAAGCGTTGAACAGAATGGTCGATGATTATCTCCACACCTACATAGAAGAACTAATGACTCGGGCCAACTTGCTTCCTGTTGCTCGATATGCATACAAAAATTCTATGAATGCCGCGACCGAAGCAACACCAAACAACTTGCCGTTCGGCATAGATTGCACGATTCGTTTCCACATTGCGGACAACATCTCTAGGGAGAGAGTACCCGAAGCAAGAACACGCGTTGAAAAACTGCATGAGCTACGTCAAAAGCTTCGTTACCGTCTCACTAAAACCAAACGAGGGAATGGCTAAGTATTACAATCGAAATCATGTTCCTAAACAATTCAAAAAGGACAGCTAGTTAAGCTATCGACACCGAACTTCGAATTCAAACGCCTCAAGCTAGCTCCACGATAGATTGGACCATTCTGGATCACTGAGCGAATTGGACAGGCCTATAGACTGCCTCTACCCGAAAAATGTTCGCGTGTACACGACGTTTTTCCTGTTCAACTACTCGAGGACTATCGCCTCTGTAAAGGCGATGAGAATACCTTCCTCCCTATGCCTGACCTCAAAGATAGCGATGATGAATTGGAAGCACAAGAGATTCGAGATGCGAAACGACTCAACGGCACTCTGCACTACCTAGTCAAATGGGCAGGTTGGCCTTCAGAATACAATTCATGGGAACTCACAGAGAATCTCGCACATGCTCAGCTAACGGTGAAAGAGTTTGAGAAAACTCAAGCGAGGAAGCGCAGGAGAAAGGGAAAAAACCGAGAGGAGGACAGCGATAACGACAGTGATGGAACACACGGAACGCCTAACATGCTGACGGATAATCCAGCATTAACTTAATTTAATTAACTCTTTTCGCTCACGAACTACAGTGATACTACCGACCACTCTTTTTTCCTCGGGTAGTCAAAAGAAGTTCTAGGTTTTTTTTAACGAGGATTGGAGTATAACTTAATTTAAAATTTTGTACTGACTGCAGACAGTCAGTTTCAGAAAGAGGATAATTACTATGCGCAGCCTACATATATCATCATTCATGTACTTTTATCTCCTTTCGTGGGGGTACTGAGATGGAAAGGTATACTCGGTGTCTCCCACCTGGAATTCCTGGAATTTCCCTTCCTTCTAAAGCCAGGCCTCAGTCTTATACCAACAACGTACCCCGTTGCATGTATAGCAGCAAAGTCATTCCGCTGCCAATATACATTACTCGCTGCCTACGGAGCGTTACACCAACAAGCCGGAGGTTGAAGCATAACAATCCCGATAGTACTGCGAACCCTTTTCGTAAACAGCAACCCTTATATGGCGCTGTGAATTCAAGCCCTCTGCTAATTTGCTACGTGAATAGATTACATGCGCTAAATCCGAAAAGCAGTTTGAAGACCCTCGGCGCTCTTTGAAGCAGGACTATAGCGACCAGCCAAAGATTATAGACTGCCTTAATACATGCAAATACCCAAAGAGGAAGGGGTTTGTAAAGGCTTGGTCTCCAAGGATCAAGAACTTTGGCCATAACGTAACGTCGCGCGGTGAGGGCGGCCATCACTACTTCAAAAGCTTTCTAGATGGCAATCATCACGACTTCCTTGAGCTCAAGGATCATATCCAGGCATCTATTGAGGTGTTCTTTGCGAACTTTGAGCGTGACTTGGCAACGAAACGCGGTCGTGATATGAGGCGCTGGAAGAAGTACTGCGACCCTGAGCTCAATCATCAGATTATACCTAAGGGCTTGGGGTTACTTACAAAGCAGCTTTACATTGCGAAGGACCCGCTTATCAACAGCCCTTGCAGTGGCCTCTTTGAGTCTACGAATAGCGTCCCCTGCCACCACACTATCTGAACCCTTTATCATTTCAACCAGAAGGTTACAAGTGACTTATTCCACAAACATTGTCGCTTTGGTTGGCCAGTTCGCGAGTCATTGCTGCTCCCCCACCTCCGCCAGCCCCATAACCATCAATCTTCCCTCCCTATGTAGTATAGACACGTGGTCGACCATCGGATCGATCCACTAGGCGCCCACTATCCCAGTTCGAAGTTACAGCCGGTACAGCTCCTCTAGCTCGTCAGCAGCACTAACCAGGCCAAGTTGGTGGCGAAGACTTCCCAGGAAGCTACTTAATGCTTTAGCTTACTGAGCGTTGCTGATCCTCCTAGGCAAGTAACCCGCCTCGTCCAGCCCCTCTATCAGCGCCTCCAACTCTATTAGCAACTGCAGCAACTGCCCCTGTTGGCCCCCCCGAAGGCTTGACTGATCCACTGCCCCAAGACAGGCATACAGAGGTTGAGGGTAATCGGCCTGGGGAAGTGTAATGCGCACCTGCTAGGCCTTTATACGGGCTACACCACTCGACCAAAAGGTCATAGAAATGTTGAGTGCATACTCAACATTGCGGCGTAGTCCATTATATAACTTCGTACATTACGGGAAAAGATTAATGGTGATCTACTACTACCAGAACTTGATATGCCAACTGCTATACCAACTGCTGCAGGCGCTGCAGAACCAAGCAGGTCAGTTAGTCGCAATCAGGGCATTACTCAAAATGAGCAGCCAACATAAAATAGCGCTACTACTCAAGGCGCCAAGAACGTTTACAAAGAAGAAGAAATTCACATGGCCGTCGCTGTCAGTACTATGATATAACGAGAGCCTCAGTGCTCCTCACCCTGTACGATCTCATTGCTAAGAGCCTCAATTGGCGTATACTCCTGAAGTCACCGCTTCTTCAAGGTTGAGCTTCGCCTTAATATTGTAGACATCGCGTGAGGCAATTGGTATCCTGGTTCTGCTGATGGAAGTAGTCAATGATGAATCTCAGAGCCACGCCTGCCTTCGCCAGCTCTCCAATCCGCTTCTTTTGTGGGGCGGCGAGATTGTGCATGCAGCTCTGGTCCATCCGCAGCTCTATGGTTATGAGAACCATTAAACAGTAATCTTCCATTGGCCGCCGCTCTCATGATCAATGCGAAACGAACCGAGTTCGGATGGGCACTCAGTCATTCGCATGCCCATTTTCGAACAATGCCTTCGCCGCGTTTCTGGCCACGTTTATCATATCGGAGATCGAGTCTATGCCCCTCTTTACGCTTGTCCGTGATAAAGTTGGCTCTTGTAAGTGCATAGCCATAATGCTCTCTGTATAACTTTGCAAATGCGACTGCATCCAAGGTTCTTGAAAACCTCGTGTGTCGGTGGAGGATCCATGCTTGAAGTCTTCATATTAGGGTGGACCTGAAAGTTCCTAGTCAACCATGGAGGTTACCTAATAACGGTACGGGTAGCGCTGTTGTGGTTAATGTGATCGACAGTAAGAAGAGTTGAGTGCGGCAAGTTTTCACAGTGGCGGCGTATGCAAATATGGCGAATCAGAAAGGCAGACAGGGCTGTGCAAGTGATATTCCAGGGGTAATATCGCTTATTAATATTTGTCCATTCAGTATACTTCGACGAAGATGGCAAACAACAAGAGCGGAAGCCTGGCTCGGTAGCTAGGATCTTGATTCCATGGGATTTGTGACGACCATTTTAACGTCAAAACTAACAAAAGAGTAGTTAACTTGTCTTCTTGTAGATATGTCATGAGAGATTCTGATATTGTGAGGCTTACGGTATATGTTGATACGTGTTTGGTAGCTTTTGTTGAATATTCCTTATCAATTCCGGCATTAATGTTCGACACTGATACAATTCTTTACGGAGAATTTCGCTTGTATATTCTTTTACGAGCTCCAGTTCCTGCTCTACTGGACATTTTCGTTAAAGACTCGATTTCGGAAATATCTCAAGGTGATTATTCTACAATCTATAAATGGTTAAGGTTCTTGTCAAAAGAAAAACAAGTCACTCGTCTTTTTTCACAACGAAATCCTTTATGGGATCGTGAAGTATGTTTTCTGGTAATCGTACCCGACAATACACTTATCTAATACAAGACTCTGACAGGTTTTTGGATTGGAATTCACAGTCGTTGGGTGCGCCTGACTCCATGTCTCTTATACAATGCACCTCACTTCAAGACCCGAATAGTTCTGACGACTACGATGTAACGATGGTTATATTGGCTCTACGGAATGTGCTTACGTCCGTTGCAACGCAGCCTACTGTCTTTTCCCATGGCATTGAGACAATCACAATACTATTTACTTCGATCTTTACGATCTCGTTGTCAATCATTATTTTTACCTTGACGGTAACCATTCTTGGATCTTTAATATCAGCGAAAGTCCTATTCTAACCTCTGAAAGGAGATTCCAAACTTAAGATGTCTCTTTCTCTTCTATGTATAATCATACCCCAACAATCAAGACTTATTCTGGTATCATTCCTACATATTTTAATATGATCTAAAGTCTCTAAAAGCTCTTTTATGCTCAACAGAGAAAATACTCCCAACTCAGTATTCAGTCCACCACCTTCAGTTACTTCATATCAAACTGTACCGATTCATATCGACTTTGGTATCATATTTCGAAGTTAATTGATTTACACAGTTTCCCTATAACCAATTGTAAAGTGTCGCTGCGTCACGTTCTTTCCATATTTAGGTTCATATTCTCAGCGCTATTTAGTTCACTGCTTTCAATTACTTCCTATCGACTTTATTATCATATTTCGAAGCTAATTGATTTCCTATAATCAGTTGTAAGGTATCATTGCGTCACGTTCTTTCTATATTCAGGTTCATACTCTTAGCTTTATTTTTAGTCTGCAGCTTTCGATTACCCCATATTGAATAGTACCCATTCATATCGACTTTAGTTCAAATCTCAAATAATTAAGGCGCTAGCAGCAGCAATGACTCTTCTTCAACGGGAGCAGGAGATTATGTTAATGGCCCCGACAGCTTCTAACAAGGTATGTCCCTGCACCTTATAATCCGTCAAACTAAATGTCGGTCACATAGGCACCTGCTTTCGACAAATTAAACGCCTTTTATAGCTATTGATCAGGTGATAGGAAAGATAGGGACTGTACTATTGTTTAAATCAGTAAACATGGTCCCACGAGTATGAAGGGGGTCAAAATTGATTGCATGAGGAGGCTTGGTGCAAAGAACGTGTATTTCATCAAGAGGAAAAAACTCCGCCAATAAAATCATTTATTAACAAGCGTTAAATATATAATTGAAATGATTTTGATATAGAATTGGTCTCACCATTTGTTCCGGAAAAATGCCAGCGGCTGTACCAAACCATTAACAGACCCATGCTACTGTTGATATTGCTAAGATCATGCATGGCATTCCTAGAGTATATCTTAGAAGCTACTATTCTCCATGTGTCGAATTTCTTACGCTAACAAATCTGGAAGGCTTTCCGCATATAATCATGAAATCTTCGCTGCTTTAGCTTGGATCTAGTTCTGCTGGTCCTAGAATCTTGGCAGAAGGTATTAAAACAACGTTATTCTTCAAGAAAGCATAAACGCCATAACCTGTTGAGACTGACTTACCTCAGTTAGCGACTCAGATCACAACTGGACCGTCATGTTTAGTGCATCATAGTGTTCCTTTTCAGGATTAGTCTATACACTATTCTATTTTAGGTTTAGGTTGACCTGGATTGATCATTGGTTAGTTACTAGTGTTATGGGTCAAAAAAAGCATTGTTAACTACCTGTCTGGGCATGCATCCATCCCGTCTTTGGCTGAAGGGCCGACGATCACCAGTCACTAGTCACTGAATAGATGATTACCTAAGTTCTGAAACAACATTGTGGATTGATGATCATCCTTGATTTGGGCAAATCATGAAGGATGCAGAAAAGTGCGGCCCACATAGCGTCAACTTTGTCCCTAACCAGACAGCTAACGCCGTAACCTCACAACGTCACCTTAGTTCCATTCCTGAACAATCGCACTTGGATGAATCATACATAGTTCGATTCACGGTGCCAGGTAAGTGATGAAAACTACTCCCTGCGATACGGTCCCAGTTTCTTGTCTTTGCATTCTTTCCACTGCAAGAGAGTGTTCTTTTATCAACATGTATGAAGAAGCGAGTTGTAATTTAGATTTCAGAGAATGAGATCGAGAATCAATTAGTAAACTGTTCTAGTAACCATTAGTAGTTGATCAAAAGCATGACGGGATATAAGGTGAGATCTGTTTTGAACGGGGAACTGTGGCCTTCATATCAATGTCTTCTGAGAGGCTAACCAATTCACTCATATGCATCATGCTGGAGTTTAGTTAAATTAATTAATGCTTGCATACTAGTAGTTCGATCTGAATGAGAAGTGTGGGTTACACGGTCATCTCGTTTCCTACTTGACCATGGTCAAACTACTTACTAGTAGCTGGGATTGCCCCTCCAAATTATCTTCAGTTCTCTATGTAACTCCTTGTAGCACCTGGAGTTGATGGTGCTTTATACATGCAGCTAGAGTATTTTTTTGACTATTAACCATCACCCTGCCTAATGAAGACAAGCTTGATGATGTTGCGGAGTCAATATATGATGTTGGAGTTGAAGCTCGAACATTGTTGAAGGTCGCATCCATCTGTTACAGTGGCGTTTTTTCAGCTCTCGACTAGGCTTGGGTGGCCGATTACGTTGATTGGCCCAATAAGAATCCATGCAGGGGAGCGCAGGTCATCATCATAACAGTAGAGCTTCACATATGAGCCAATTGCCTGTTGTGTAGTAGAGTACCTGCACAGCACTCCGCAATGTGATTCTAACCATAACCCACATATTAATGGATTTCCCCGGAGTTCAAGGCGGATCCATTCCCCCGAAACAGTACTCGGAGTTCCATACCAACTCTGGATGCTGCACCGAATTCATACCAGTCTCGGAGTATGTACATGCTGCTACTAGCCTATAGATTAATTATACCTAATTAGTAGATAGTATTTATCTCTATCGTATACATATACCATTGCGTTCCTCCTCATCCCCACGATATTTCTTAGCTTTGACCATCGAAAGTTCTGACCTTGACTCCTGGTTGAGCCGAGACAGCTTCGATCGGAGGCCATCGACTCTAAGGCAACCGCATCCTTTACGATGGCCATCGGCAACATCTACGTGATCGCGGCCATCGCCGTCGTTGGCGGTGGCCTGTTTGGTTTTGATATCGCGTCAATGTCAGCAATCATCGCCACTCAGTCCTACCGCTGCTATTTCAACCAAGGCAGTATCGAAATCCTGGATGGGCAAGAGCAATGTGCAGGCCCGACTTCCAGCGTGCAAGGTGGCATTACTGCGTCAATGGCAGGTGGCTCGTGGCTTGGCGCCCTGGTATCAGGCTTTCTTTCCGATATGATCGGTCGAAAGGCATCCATCCAGATTGGTTCTATCATTTGGTATGTCTGCTTTCTTTATCTCCTCATTGGAGCTTCCACTTGACTACATGCGGAAAAGCTGCCTGATCTGCTGGTATTGACAATATTAAAGGTGTATTGGCTCTATAATTGTTTGCGCCTCTCAAAATATCCCTATGCTTATTGTCGGTCGTATCATCAATGGTTTGAGTGTTGGTATCTGCTCCGCGCAGGTTCCGGTTTATATCTCAGAGCTGGTACCTTTGCTCCTCTCTTTTCCTCTTTCCAGCATGTTGAACCAACCCTAATACTCTATAGGCGCCACCTACTAAGCGTGGTCGGCTCGTCAGTCTTCAACAGTGGGCAATCACTTGGGGTATTCTGATTATGTTCTAGTAAGCCTCCAAATGCCTGTACACCGCCCACCACTTACTAGCGTTACTTACATAGAAACAGTATTTCCTACGGCTGCAGCTTCATCAACGGCACTGCTTCCTTCCGAACCCCATGGGGTCTTCAGATGATCCCTGCTATCTTGCTCTTCTTTGGCTTGCTAATCCTCCCCGAGTCCCCACGTTGGTTGGCCCGAAAGGACCGTTGGGAAGACTGTATGTCTGTCTTGACTCTTGTCCATGGCAAAGGCGACCCGAACTCCCCTTTCGTTCAGCGAGAATATGAGGAAATTAAGGCCATGTGTGAATTCGAGCGCCAGAATGCTGACGTCAGTTACTTGGAGCTCTTTAAACCTAACATGATCAACCGTACCCACATCGGAGCATTTACCCAGATCTGGTCTCAACTGACTGGAATGAATGTGATGATGTACTATATTACGTAGGTATAGCCCAGCATAGCTTCTCCTGTGCCATATTTTCCCCCTTTCGAGTTAGCTCAACTTTGGCTGACATCCTCAGATACGTGTTTTCCATGGCCGGTCTCCAGGGAAATAACCTCCTCCTTTCCTCCAGCATCCAGTATATTATAAATGTTCTCATGACCGTTCCCGCCATCGCCTTCCTTGACCGCTGGGGTCGTCGCCCAACCTTGTTGTTTGGTGCTCTCTTTATGCTCATCTTTATGTTCGCCAATGGCGGCTTATTGGCCAGCTATGGTAATCCTGCACCTCCAGGTGGTGTTAACAATATCCAAGCCGAATCTTGGGAAATCTCCGGCCCTCCCAGTAAGGCAGTCATTGCGTGTACCTACCTTTTCGTGGCCTCATATGCCATTTCTTGGGGTCCCGTCTCATGGACTTATCCCCCCGAGTTGTTCCCATTGCGGGTCCGCGGCAAAGCTACAGCTTTTACCACCTCAGCCAATTGGGCCTTCAACTTCGCTTTAGGCTACTTTGTCCCCCCCGCATTTGTCAACATCCAGTGGAAAGTATACGTCCTGTTTGGTGTCTTCTGTACTACTATGCTCATCCATGTATTCTTTCTATTTCCTGAGACGAGTGGCAAAACCCTTGAGGAGATCGAAGAGATCTTCACAGACCCTTCTGGACTTCCGTATATTGGTGTCCCGGCCTGGAAAACGAAGGTTGCCTTCCAACACGCCGTTGCACTGGAGACGACAGGTCTGGATGTGGAAAAACTGACCCCTCCTATACATACTGAGACTTCCGAGGCTAAGACTTAGGTATCATACATAGCCGTAAAAAGGGAAGTTTGCTCATCAATTCACGTTCCTGTTGTTTGTTCAAATACCCAACCCTTCAGAACTGCAACACAGCAGGTCATCAGAATGGGTTGGATTGGTCTCTGTAACTCTCTTTCTCCTCTTTCTTCTGCCCTCTCTTTTCCCTTCCAGTCTCGGCGTCAAAACATCCTAATCTATTTCAATGGATATTCGTGGCATATTTACCATCTTTTGGTAGCAGTATCATTGTCAACAATCCAAGTTTATTAGTAATTTTAAAAAAAAAGGACATCGTTACCTCTAAGTTAAAAACTTTTTCTCGTTAGAGGTGCTAGTAGCAATAAAGGCACAAACAAGGTCGATAGCCTATATGGTAGTACTTCATGTACGTAGTACTACTCCTCTACAATATAGGTGACTATAGGCGTGGTGTTATTATTACCTTAGGTCAAGTATCATAAATCACATCAGTACAGTTTCTCCACCCCACATCATAAAATCCAATATAAGACACCTTTAATCTAAAATAAATTAATCAACCACAGGGGATTAATTGACAATAAATACTATAGTAATAGGTACATATTACCAATGTCTTGGGATACATCTTGAATATGACTAGCATGTGACCCATGGAATCGGCTGAGGGTAATATTGATATGGCGGCGGCCAAGCTCCCGTAGTTGGGTAGTATTCTATTATATCATATAGAGTGTAACGAGTTGTGAGGCAAATCGATTATTCCGCGTCTGATTATTATTTCGTAACCAACTTTCTACAAGGCAATGATATCCACTTCATAATTATGTACAGTACATATTACCCATTCTATATCGATACAGGTGACGACATGTATACTCCATACATTGGAGACAAGTCAGCTATGATACTATAATAAGGGATCGGGATTCTTCATACGAGGTTGGGGTCACATAGCGCGTGTTGGTGAGAGCTGTAAAGTCACAGTTTCGGGCGTTTCATTGAGCACCGCCGCTATCAAACATCGCAGTTCGTATCTTGTACTTTTTAAATTAATTATGATATCTCCCTTATATTAGGATTACTTTGAAATATTATAATCAAGACAACTTTATCTTATATTCTCTATTTGGGTACTACCATGTGGAATTCTTGTGTTCCGCCTTCCATTGATTCCAGAATTATGGCCCCTTATTATCTAAAACTCTGTATTAGGTACTTCAAGATTCGGCTCGTTCTTATCTGCATGTAATTGGGTGGGGGGGCGACCAATCTAACATCGTTTAGTTATTATTATTATTATTGTATTAAAGTACACGAGATCATGGACATTCCCGAGAGCGCTATGATATCATAAAATGGCCTATTTACAGCGATCTCTGGACGACAGGACCAGTATACTATTAGTAATCCAAAACAAACGACTTGTCCATGATAAATCTGGATAAATCTGGTGCCCGAAACGGATCCCTTCTTGAGCTCATACAGGTAGCGCACTCTATAGTAACATAAACCACTTGGCTATGTACATGTACATTACCAAAAAGATACCTAGGGGACTCAGTGAACAGTAGGCACACATGCAGTCGATGTATAAAACTTAGGTAGTCTTCACACTGGTGGCAAAGCCTTTCTTCTACAGCCCGGTTTTTTCATTATAATCACTGTGCCCATAGACCAGCTATTGGAGCGACGTACATTCTTCTCCTCCAGCACTCAAGCGGCTGAACCCTAAACTGCCCACCCCTTGTGCTGAGGATCTTGGCATAATCTTCGGCGCCTGATCTTGCCAGGTTACGGTTTACGACCCAGACGGCGGCAGTGTGGCTTACGCTCGCTAACCGAGATAATTGCGAAGGTTGGGCTTCTCAGACCCTCTTCACCAGTGAAACTTTCGTGTCTGCAGCCAATTAGAGCTGTATAGTCCGTGCATCGGGGAAAGGATTTTGGAGTAGCGGGCTGTGATTGGCGGAGAAAGGGGTGGGTACCTCTCCATAGGTCTGAGTCACTAAGATAAGGTTGGGCCGCCTCCACGCCGCAAAAGTCATGAGCTCGATGACCTCAGCTATTGTGGACGTACTTAGGTAGCTTCGGCATCTGAACCAACCATGACGTAGCTATCATAGCGTCCTCTTTCTCTATCCAGCGTATGACCATTACTTTTCCAATTTTTTGGACCTCCGCTATAAACCTCCATCCGAGGCCTTCTCATCTCTGGGGCCTCGCTCCTCCAGCGGCGGGCCCTCCGCTATCGCCTGTTATTTCGCATCCTGTCATGTCGCTCCGCCTCGACGGCGTCCCTACGGCCTTCCGGTGAGACTTGGCAGTCATGGCAGTCATTAGCCTCGCCTGTGTTCAAAAGCCTGTCACAACTCTGTCTTGCAAACTTTGTCGCCGTTCACGCCTCTGCGTTTGGCGCGTACCTCACGGTAGCGCCTCGCGCAGAAAGGGCACAATAGTTCCCTCCCAAGTGCTCTGGAAGGGTCCTTATGCACCAGTAACCCTCCAGAGGCACTTATTCTGAGATGCTACCAGAGGCTGCAGCAAACAGGAGGGCGGGAGCCCTCCACGGCCATGTAGAGAAGACGAGACCTATCAAATATCTCCAATGGTTCGAATAGAGGGAATAAGATAGAGGACAGTGGCGACCCTTGCGGTATTCTGGTCCGCATCGTGATCACATCGCTGGTACAGCCACTGGAGGCTAGCTACATCGAGGAACCATAGTCAAACCTGGTGACTCGGGGAGCGTTTTTGCTCGAAGAATTTATATGGGTCGGTTGTGTGTGACCTTGTCAAAGGCCCTGATAGGTCTAGGATGACACCGGGTTGATGAATATCGGGTTGATCGGGGTCGCAGGTCCAGGCTATGTATTATGTCCACAGGGCGGAGCGATCGCTCTAGTGTGCCTCCATCTGGGGCGCAAGTCTATGGGCTTCCACTACCCCGAGAGTCTGTCTGCCCCAGCTTTTCCAACACCTTGCCAAGCATCTTGTCTGGCGCCATGCGATAGGACGATAGCTACCAGGAAGAGAGTTGTCTGACATTATGACAGACTAGTGACACTCCTAGAACTCCCGAAAGTGGCAGCAGCTAGTAATGTTAAAGTATCTTGGTATCCACCAGGTGATTGGAGATCTCATTATCGCAAAGCTCTTGGGGTGCTTCTAAGATAGCTACTTGCACTTATGTACGCACTACAGTACATATATGATAATACCACAGCTTCCCTACCTCCGGGCACAGCTCCCGCTGAGCCTAAGCTGTGGATTACTGGAGCGGGAGCGGAATAACTACCATCCGGTGCAGACCCCTATTCCCTGCCGCTGCATCCTCTACATGAGCAAGCAAGCAAGCTAGCTAGTATCATCGAATACCAACTTGTTCCCCTTTGATTCATCTCATGACCATATACTCGTAACATACCGACTGGGGGAAGCTTAGGGCTTCTATTTATTCCGTCTCCACCTTATTATATAATTAGCTAGGAGCCCTAAGATAAGTAACTACCATAAGATTCTGAAGGATCCCGCGAATTGTGGGCTAACGAGGCTCGGAAGCTTCAACTTGGGGTTGGAGATGTGCCATAGGCCCATACTAGCTAATATTAGAATTAAAAACAGACGCGGTTGGAAGACGGAAATGGGAAATAGTTCTGCCACATGAATAGGGATCCACCCTAGTTTTTCCTCTGCACGATCCTGGAACGTGTAGCGCTTCGCGGCTAGAGAGATCGCTCCCCTTCTGGAATAGGGTAACCCCGGCCGGTGTAGGCGCAACCTAGCGCGATCTCCGACAGCGAATTCCTTGGGCTGTTATACATCCTATCGCACACCTTTTGTTCTACCTCTCCTCTACATATCCCTAGCAGATCAACACTTGTTGATATAGTCCAAACCATGGCTTTGATTGATGTACATCCTAGTAGGATACAAATAAAGCATTTTGACGAACTGCAAGTGCTTGTCTTTTGTCGATGGTTTCGTCATTAAGCTACCTGCAACAGTACACTTCTCCGGTAGGGATGCATGGACTAGTTCAAAGTATTTCTTTTCTGTCTGGTCGATAAACCATTTATATTTGGGTGTCAATACGATGAATACGACTTGAATCGAGCCCCCCTCAGGACTATTTGACGCGCATTCAAGGAGTCAGTACTATACACATGTCCTCCTGTTGAACGTCTCTAGTCAAAAGGTGGTCTGCAAATGCAGCGTCAACGAAACGATGCAGGCCTAGGTTGCCCACAGGTAATTTTCCCTCAACGATGTCAATTCCGTGTGACTAGTAATGTAGCGAAAGAGATGTAGGAGTTGAATATATTTTCCTGATGGGCCAGAATTAGGACGCTTCGCATAACCTTGTTTGACCGTGAAAGTAATGTCCGGGCGAGAACTTCGTCTTTTCCGCTAGGGGTTCCCACGTCTTGGGGAGCCAACTCAAAGCCGTGTGGCCATGGGGTCGATACAGAGCCAAGGCTGTCATACCTGTCACAAAGAATAATGCACATGAATAGATGAAATATAGTTGTATATTGTGAAGATCTTATGTGCTCTAAAATACAGAAGTCAAATAGTTCTCTTGTGATGACCAATACCCAGCCATATCGGTTGAGAATAAGGATAAATCGATATTTAGCAGTGTTCGCAGTTTATTAGTCAAGTCGGGGCCTAGTCAACCCAAGTCAACCCATGAATGAAAGAAGCTACGATATCAGGGGGAGCACTCTCTGGATGAAGCTGTAATTCTAAAAATATGTACTCGAGAGTATATGGGCCTACGACTATCGAGGTTAAGCATCAACGAGATTAGGGAGCCGAGATACCCATTGAATTATCATGACAGTCTAGCATTTAAGATAGCAATTTGGAACTACAGAAGCATCGGAACCCCGAGAACCAGATTGAATCAACCTATCCATTATCTATTAGTACTGATTTTGGCCACAAGTTACAACCAACGGTTAGGTATCGCTAAACATGGATTACGCCTCCAGAACCCACAAATAGGCGTTGCATCTATGCAAAAGTCTTGTAGAACTGCTCGTCAAACCTCTCCTTCAATTCAGAGAAGGCTTGTAAGACAACATCAATATCTTGAACTTGCTTAGACCTCAGGGCATCGTCAAAAAGGATGTCCTCATGATCAGTCTCCTCTTCTTCGCTGTCCTCTTCTTCCCATGAATCTGAAACGTGGTTCTTCTGACGATGGAAAGCAGCCCGTTGGTCCGCATAACTAGGGACACTAGCCTTGCCACAAGATTCTGATGGGAATGATGGCTCACATAGATCCGAATCATTTGTTGCTTGGATGTCAGCCTCATCAGCGCGAGAATATGTCTCATCCCCAATCCCAGCAGCCAGGATGGCATCGAATGTATTTGTCGTCTCTGGATCCAGATAATTCTGCAGACCAGTCACGATAGTCGCAAGGGTAAGCGAGAAGTCGTTCAAAAGGAACCACGAGTCAGAGCGACCGATCTGGTTAGCAACTTCCAGCTGGTCCTGGGAGCCGTGGCAGAAGAAATCATAGAGATATGCATTCAATGGAGCCGCTAAGTCATCGGGATAGATGTCAAGATGTGGAATCACACTTTGTTCTAAGAACACACCTGACCGGACTGTTCGGCAAAGATCGCCCACACTATCGAAGTCATCCCCATGGCCCGAGAGGCCGACGAAAGCCGAACGAGCCACATTAGGCTCCATGGAACCCAGCAGCTTAGACAGCTCGGCGTTTCCGTTGCCGCCAATCCGGATCCCAGTGAGTGGCAACTCTTGCTCTGGACCTTTCAGATTACGTTCTACAAAGGTCTTCACGTAGGAAGAGAATGTCTTCAAGGCTTCTTTGTTATGACTTCGAATCACCTCCACTGCGTCATTGGGAACCTCGGGGAGCATGACAACAGAATGCCATTTCATTATGCACCTCTGTTGGAGAAGATCTTGATATCTGCTTCCCAAGGATTGCCGGCCGAACAAGTGTGATAGCACAATCATCATAGTCCTCATTAACTGATCTCTGTTTGATTTGTATAATTGGCAGAGCCGACTAAAGTACCCAGCACGAAGCAGAGCATGAAAAGCAAAGCTGCTTTTTTCGGTGTTGTACAAATGCAAGATAACGGATGCAAAGTCGCATGGTTCACCTTTTGGGCCAAGCAGACACTGGCGCCGAAGATATTCAATCGAAAACCTAAGGTGGTGAAGGACCGAAGCCTTGGATTCTTCACCTCCAAGGCATAGGCGTGCTTGTGAAAGAAGGGTATTGACGACTCGCACGGCGTATGGGGATTTATCAGAGTGATGAAGGAGAATGAAAAGCCGGAGTACTAGGCTGGTCGTGATCGGAAAGTGGCCAATTAAATCTGGTAACCGCGAGCTCATCAATTGATAAGCCTTCTCTAAAGGAATCCCATGAAATATAACGTTTCCAAGGAGGTCAAAGCCTCTCCGGCCAGCTCTTCCAGCTGCTTGACGGAAATTGAGTGCAGTCAAATAGACGCTATCGCCACAGAATACAACGGTCGGACAGGGCATATTGATTCCAAGAGCTAGGGTACCTGTAGCAATGACAACACGAAGGAATCCTTTTCGGAAAAGCCGCTCGACCCTACAGAGGCCAGACCATCAGGTTTCAAGCGAAGATATGGAAGGGGTAGAGAGGCTCACATAACACGATACCGACGGCTCAAACCGGAATGATGAACACCAATTCCCCTTTCCAATGCTTCCAAAAGTACTGAATTAACGGTACCAGCGTGGAGATATTGCCGCTCTTTTTCAAGTTCAGCCCGTGTGAGTTTTCGAATGTCGGCGAAAGAGAACGAATCCAGAAGCGCCTCGGGGTCAAAAGTTTTGATATTATCATACTGTTCAGCTGCATCGCGAATCGAGTCTTCCTTCGACTGAAACTCGTGGCTATCCCCCCTCTTCTTTGTCTTCCTGTTACTTGCTGCTTTCCGTTCTGACTTTTGTAACGTGGATTGTTGATTTTTATGAGCCTTCAATTTCTCTTGCCATGTGGGACTCTTTTTATAATTATCTTCTTCATGCTTCATTTTAAGAAGTATTGTTTCCGCAATTTTCTCGCAAGTAAGTCGTTCATAGTTGAATAAAAGTGCAGGTAGCGCATTCTGCTGATGTAGTTCCACCAAAAGAGGAAATACGGATTCGCACAGCTCTTGTTTGGAGTTTGGCCTAGCATTCAAACGATCGGGGCCTTCTATGTTTAGACGGTGGCCATTAGTCTCCAGAGAATCGACGATTTTGGTATTTCGTAAATCACTCCACACCTTTTCAAACGGAGAGTCGGGGTTTTGAATCCAACCGGATAGGAACTCCTTTAAACGATGCCCCCATTCATACACATCAGCTTTCCGAATGAAGGAAGGCAGAGCTTGATGAGGGTCTAACTCTTCCGGCACAGGAAAGCGACTTGACCCATGTTTGATCATGGATCTCCACAAGATGTAACAATCCCTTGGCTCTAGGGAGAGATCTTCAGGCATCGTTCTAGCCCGTTCTACGAGGCTTGCTATCGGGTGGATGTAACTTAATCCTGGAACAATACCCGACTCAAGCATCGTCTCCCCCGAGGCTGTCTGTAGAAGCCCGTTGAAGGCGAATTCCTTCTGCGGATAGTAGATGAATTTTCGTAGATCTGAGTGACGGTGGTTATGGCGAATCATTTCTAGAGAAATTCCTAAGGATTCCTGAGTAGAAGACAACCAATTTGTAAACTCCGTCGGGTTTCCGACAGTTGCAGAGAGGGCGATGATCCGACAAGGCGCAAGGAGGAGCAGCTGCTCCCAAACCAAGCCATCGTCTACCTGCCCAATACAATGAATCTCGTCGAAAATTATACACCTGACTCGTAGAGCCCATGTAGTAGCATTTGCTGGAGACAGGAGCATCTGCATGCTTTGGGTAAGAATGGTGCGAAATTGGAGCAAAAAAAAGGTCTCAACTCACGATTTGTAGAATATGGGGGACAGTCACAAGAATTTGACAGTTTGTTGGGGTATTGATGCGAGTATCTCGAGTATGGATTGCCCACACTGTCTTACGACCTTGGTAGTCTTTTGTGAATCTTGCGTGGATTTCTGCAGCGATCTGGTTGACCAATGCTTTCGTCGGAGCAACGTATATCAAAACACCTTCGTTATCCTCTCGGAGAATTTGTTCCATTGCATAAAAGCTGATGAAAGTCTTCCCTGCGCTGGTTGGGGCGACAACGAAGACACTATGCTTTGCATCCAAGTGATCCAGCACTTTTCTCTGCCACTCATCCGGCTCAAAGTCGACGCGGGCATCGGGACTGGAGTTCATATTCCGCTCCATGTACGGACCGCAATGAATAAGCTGAAATTCATGAAGGCTCAAATCTCTACTCAGTCTTCCCGATTTCAACAAGTGCAAGTTGAAAGGAAATGACAAGGGGCGCTTAGGGAGTGTCGATGTCAAATTTGGAAGCGCAGGCAAACCAAGCTTAGAATTTATATTTTCCAACAGGCAACGGCAATCCTCGGTCATTCCATGAGAAAGTGTTCGAAGGATCCGAACCTGATCCCAGATTGCTGCGGCATAGGGTATTTGCATTGAGGCATTCGCCTTTTGCCATTGAAGAATCAGCAACTTCAATATATATACCCTAATTTCCGGTTCCAACAGGTCCCTTCCCGAGCCGTCCAGCTTGTTCAGATACGCGACAGTCTCCTTTACCTGTTGATCGCTTTGAGTCATCTTCTCAACCGAACATACCTTGTGATTCCAGGCATCCAGCAACTTGGCTTCCATCTTCTTCACTTTCTTTTCCTCATTCTCTTCGATGATATTCCGCTTCTTTCCCGACCCTTGCTTTTCTTGCACTACCTTGTAAGAGTCTTTATGTGGTCCCGACGGAGTGGGCCCCGCGCAGAATACCCTTTTGGGAGTCAAGGCATTGCCATTCGCATTTGCGAGACTGGCGGCATATTTAGTCATATCTTGCATTTGAATTTGGAACAATCTCTCAGGGTTATGCCATTTTGTCAAGGGTTTGTTCGATTTAATGATTCCCTTTGTTATAAGAGGCTTCCTGGTGTGCCAGTGAGTTTTCTCTTGTGCTATGATTGCTGGGGTACTTTTTGCGTTCGTCGGTTCAACTTCGATGTCAACATAGATATCAGCGAGATGTTCATCGAAAACACTGTGTTCAAAGGGCAAAAGTTTTCGCCTCTCAAGAACGACATAGGGACTATCTATCCGTTCGGTTTGTAAGATCTGATGGAGCCGGTCTCTGCCCACAGAGCGTTCGGTCAGCGAATCAAGACATTCCGATAGAGCTTTGAACCGTTCCTTGGTTTTTCCATCTAGGAACGATATATAGTCGTCAGCAATGACAGATAGACAACCTCGAAGAAGCCTGCCGTCGATGAGGTCATGTAAATCCATATTATCTTGACCGGACAGGTCCCATACGGAGGCTCGAAGTAGATCAGAAGCGGCCTTAGAAAAACCACCGAGAAAATCGTTGTACGCAGCGTCTTGTTCGACAGAACATATCCGTACGAGAGGAATCTTACGTTGCGATAAAGACAAGCTGCGAAGAAGGGCCAACTGCAAGACCAGGGCAATGGCAAAAGTGTTCGTCAGTTTCCCGGAATCTTGCAGAATGTATGCTGATAAAGCTATAAGACTCAAACGTTCTCTGGGCGTGAGGCTCAAGTCTGCTGCCTTCTCCGACGCGTTCAACCTCCCAATTAACTGTGTGCAGATTGTGACGTCCTTCGGTGTCGTCTTACCGAAATCAATATTTCGACATGCATGAGGGCGCTCCATAGACTCAGAGAACTGTGGCAGCCCTATGCTGGCTTCGAGGACTCTTGTAATCACCTACAAAGAATTCAAGTGTCAACATAATTCACACTTGGGGGATGAGGTGGTGGGGATTGGATTGACCTTGTAATCCCTCCACTCGATCTCATTGATTAGGGCCACGTTAAACCCATGAGACATAAATCGACTTATTACAAGTGCCCAACTTGACTTTAATGATATCTGCGAGTCCCCAGAATGTGCTAGCTGGGCTCCATTATGACACATCACGAAGTATGCACTGACACCTCGCAAGAATGCCTGAAATTCACTGGATTCAATCGACTTAAACGACCACACTTCGACTTGTGGGTGGGCCCTTCCTAAATACGCCTTCAAATGGAGAAAAATAATTTCCCTTGCAAGATTGTACTTTGGACTATGCCTTCTGTCGGAGGCCGCAGACGCCACCAGTGTACTATTTTCTTTGAAAGCTCAGATAGATATCCCCCCCCCCCCGATTCAGAAAAAGAGAAAGCATACCATCGAAGAAAACAATGCAAAAGGAACACCTTGCGGCGAGTAGCTTCGAGAGGAATCTCTCCACATTCCATACAGCTTGGAGAAGCTGAAAACCATCTGATGATTTGTCAATATAACCAAATCTTAAGCAGGAATCGATCCATGCTGACCATGAAAGTCCAGTTTTCGATCATCCAGGCATTGCAGGACAAGTGAATCTCCGTCAAGGAGGAACAGCTCTCGTCCTGCACAATCCCCAACGAGATCCAGAACACGACCTAGTTGTGAATACCAATCGGTTCCTGTCGGCATTATCTAGATTCACTAACTTGATTGGAGATGAGTTGGGACTTTGGCGGGCCTGTCAAGAATCGAATACCTTCATGCGATGAGGAGAGTCAAGGAGGGTGGTGTGAGTGACAAGTATGTCCTTGTTCTAAGGCAGCAATAACCGTGGTAAATATAAGACCGAAATGCTCAGGTTTTTTCTCTCGTGCGGACCTAAAGCCAAACAATATTTTATTGTGCGCGGGATATTATCCATAATAACCAATGACCGATGGAATATATATAGACACCACTTAGAATCGTGAAAAGATTCAAAACACATCATCGGTTGATTGCATGAGCAACGTGGCTGTCATTCTCCAGCATTATGTTAATGTAGTATCGCAAGTTGGGACTAAGGTTCTCAGAGCACTTAGAAGGGTTTATACCGGTCTCCTTTTTGCATAATATAGAACAAATTTCAGCACCACTAATATCATTTCTCTAGTGCGATTGCAGGACCTATAATGGCCATCAGAGTAACTCCAAATTGCCGATGTTATACATTGGATACGTATCATCATGATGCTTGTGATACTATGTAGCTTGTTCAGCTCCTGCAAAGAGGCTTATTCAGGGGCGCAATGTAATTTCTATACATATAATCGTGATGCTGAAAATACTTAATGAACGATGAGGTTGAATTTATTAGCCTAGGTACGTAATACCTATGACCATGGATTATCATGTATGTTCTTGATGTGTATTTCTAAGGGGACCGTAGAATTACCTACGCTTATCATATGCGGAATGCAATGTATGTACTGTACATATATAAAGCGTCTGCTATTGCGCACCGCCAGGGTTCTACATAAAATCAAAATTCTCGGTCTTCAGAGATGCTGAGGAAGACAAGTACAGGAAGCTTGGCGCAAATGAACAACCGCAAACATAGCATCCGGCACATGGGGATCCAAGCCTGTCGGATGCTGTAATCTGGCTCAAGATGTGTAGCATCGAAGTGAGAATCATTCGCCTGTGGGTATAATCGGCAGACCGCATCCTCCGGGGCGAAATCACCAATCAAAGCCCCAAGGTCAGCGTGATTGCAATTCAACAGGGCAAACTGAGCTTACCTTAGTATGCTCATTCAGCGGTGCTTGTAATCTCATCACATGTTTTATAAAATACGCTGCGGTTCCCGATCGGTATTGCGGGAGCTTCGGTACAAATTCTTTTATATTTTACAAAGTCACGTGTGAAATCAAAAACGGCTTTGGCAGTTCTGGCGCGGATATGTAGCGGTAAATGACTGGTCACTGATCCATTCAAAACGCGACTCAGACCCTCGGAAGGAAGATACTCATAGTACCTTCTCTATCTACAAAGTGGCTATGGGTTGTGCAAACCTTGGGCCTTATCTACCGGTACTAGTAGTACCAGCATTTGTGTAGGTGATGACAAATCAACTTTGATATTGATGTAAATGGACAGCGAGTGGGCCAGCACAGTGAACGGGCCGGTCCAAATACCTATCTGGTGGGGGATCTCTTAATAAAGCAGGTTAGTGGACATTGGGTCGGTTTTTTTTTCTTTCCTTTTTTTGTCCTCTATTCTGTGATGCGATTTATATACAGTATTTTGATGTTGCCCACCTCGTGACATTGTGTGGAGTGACTCCAGTCCTTTTCTGGAGCCATCCTTACAGCATTCCGATACAGGGTCGTTATCCTCTAACTATTTTTCATCATGTTTTCTCTCCCACGCTGTCGATGTCTAAGTCTTCTCCAGCGACATTCATGAAATAAAGATGTGACTTCGCAACTGTTTTGCTTCCAAAGGTTGTTTCTCTAAGATGCAAGTTAATTCAATACTGGAAGATTAAGTTGGCACATATGCCCAAGTATATGCACCTAGATTCGTGTACGGAGCTTGCCGTTAACCTTTCGAATGCCGAGTCATTAAGCTGTTCTAGCTTCTCATCCTCACTAACTATCACTTCGTCATGCTACGAATCATCAGACCCCGAGTCTATGCCCCTTTGCATCAATCCCATAGGTATAGCATTTGCATCTTCTACTTCAGGTGAAGATTCCCGTCCAGGTTCTTGGGTACTGATTGCTGCACCCTCCTATGCTTCCTCCATCTTGGTCTTTGAGCGCTTACTCACAGCTCCCTGTCATGAATCATCCTCTTTATAGATTGTCTACGTTTATTGGGTGAGTCATGATAGAGACAATGGGCTCTATAGAATGATAATGTATTAGAGGAATAAAATAAAAGATGTATATCATAGGGTGGTAGAATCAGTAACTCGAATGATTGCTTCCTGAGAACATTGCGCCCATTCTTGGGAAAATAGACGGACTACCAAAGGTCATGTGATCAATAGGCTAGTACTAAATATTCATAAGCTAGGCGGGCCCGGACACATCTTGCGTTTTCCATTACGACTCAGCCCCGCCGGAATTTATTAAGTAATTAAGAATTTACATGTATAGAAGAGACCCTAGAGAACAATCCTAGATCGTCAATTGTTCTCAAATGGTGGTTGTGGTTACTTATAATGGATTGTGTTGAGGCATCCAACGATCAGGTACATGAGGCGGTAAGAAATGACTTTTTTGTATTGGGTATTTGGACTGGCCCGCTCGCTGTCCGTTTACATTAAATATGGGAACTAACTACATGTAATATGTAGGTTATATCTGATTATGCGTTGGAAGGCTCCAGCAGGTTACCATGGCTTATTTAATCAGTCATCAATTGATTCCACGTCTTTCTCTAGCGCCTGTAGGTCGTGGCGCTATTTTAATCCCGTCATTATTATTACGACAACATACTGGTAATAATAGGCTAAGTAGATGGATTAGGTAGCATAAGTTAGTGAAAGATACCTTATTCGTAAAAACAGTACTAGTAATGGTAAACTATGATAGTATTTAGATTATATAATAAAGAGGAGGCAAAAAAAGGCGGACAACAGGTAGGACAGGTGGAATGCGCTGAGTCAGCTAAAGCTAAATCGCCTTCGCTGGATATGTTATTTATTGCCTATCTCTTTTCCTGCTTCCTTGACATTTTCCATCCACCATTATAAACCCCCCTCATCTACTTAAATATCGGTCCGGCCTTGTTGCTTCTACCATATCTCTCTTTCTCGACGTCCTTCTTTGGCACTTTTTGAGTGCCACGGCCGATACCCGTCTACATCCCATACGATCTTCCGAATTTCTCATCTTCTCAGAGAGGTAGAGAAGGAAGACATCTGCAAACTGTAAACAAACAAAATGTCTTCAGAGCCAGACCATGTTCATTCCAAACACCGGGTACACCTTGGGTAGGTCACTTTTGCCAGCCGATAAAAATTTCCAAGGTCTAAATATGCTAACATCGGTTCCTAGCGATGCCTCGGGTGCCGAGAAAAAAGAGGTAACGTCGTGCCTCCCCTTCCTTGCCTATCTATCTTATAAGAAATTCGAATGAAGCCCTTCCCCGGGGCTAACGAAGCCTTAGGAGTTGGATACCGCTACCGCCATCCTCAAGAAAAAGAAGAAGCCGAACTCTCTGATGTAAGTGGCTCTCTATTGTTGCAGAAATTTGTTCGCATGGCCCAAGCATCTGATAAGTTCTTAGTGTGACCGATCCCACCAATGATGATAATTCTGTCATTGCGCTCTCCAACAACACCATGGAGACCCTTCAGCTTTTCAGGGGTGATACCGTCTTGGTCAAGGGAAAGAAACGAAGAGACACGGTTCTGATAGTACTGGCCGATGATGACCTTGACGATGGAAGTGCTCGGATTAACCGTGTGGTGAGACACAATTTGCGTGTCAAACACGGTGATGTCATTACAGTTCACCCGTGTCCGGATATCAAATATGTGGGTCAAAGGACCGTCAATCTTCACTGTTGTTACCTTTATACTAATGTATTTATTATTTAGGCTAAGCGAATTGCTGTCCTCCCTATAGCCGACACTGTGGAGGGTTTAACCGGCTCACTCTTCGACGTTTATCTCGCGCCATATTTCCACGAATCTTACCGACCAGTGAGACAAGGTGACCTTTTCACTGTCCGAGGTGGCATGCGGCAAGTAGAGTTCAAGGTGGTTGAAGTAGATCCCCCGGAATACGGTATTGTCGCACAAGATACTATAATCCATTGTGAAGGTGCACCTATTCAACGTGAAGATGAGGAGGGCAACCTCAACGAAGTTGGCTACGACGATATTGGTGGCTGCCGAAAGCAGATGGCACAGATCCGTGAACTGGTAGAGCTGCCACTTCGCCACCCACAGCTCTTCAAGTCAATCGGAATCAAGCCCCCACGTGGTATTCTGATGTTTGGCCCCCCTGGTACGGGTAAGACTCTGATGGCTCGTGCGGTCGCCAACGAGACGGGCGCCTTCTTTTTCTTGATAAACGGCCCCGAAATCATGTCCAAGATGGCAGGTGAATCAGAGTCGAATCTCCGCAAGGCTTTCGAGGAGGCGGAAAAGAATTCACCAGCCATTATCTTCATCGACGAAATCGACTCCATCGCTCCTAAGCGTGAAAAGACTAATGGCGAAGTGGAGCGCCGCGTGGTTTCTCAATTGCTGACTCTCATGGACGGCATGAAAGCTCGTTCCAATGTTGTTGTTATGGCTGCTACGAACCGACCTAATTCGATTGATCCCGCGCTCCGACGTTTCGGACGTTTCGACCGCGAAGTGGACATTGGCATACCTGATGCAACTGGCCGTCTTGAAATCTTGCAAATTCACACAAAGAACATGAAACTAAGCGAAGATGTGGATTTAGAGTCTATAGCAGCTGAGACGCATGGGTATGTTGGGTCGGATGTTGCAGCACTGTGCTCTGAGGCTGCTATGCAGCAGATCCGAGAGAAGATGGATCTGATTGATCTCGATGAGGATACCATTGATGCAGAGGTCCTTGATTCTCTTGGTGTGACCATGGAGAACTTTCGGTACGCTTTGGGTGTCTCAAACCCGTCTGCACTTCGTGAAGTCGCAGTTGTTGAAGTTCCCAATGTTCGCTGGGAAGATATTGGTGGTTTGGAGGATGTTAAGCGCGAGCTTATTGAGAGCGTGCAGTACCCGGTCGATCATCCCGACAAGTTCCTCAAGTTTGGTCTCTCTCCTTCTCGAGGCGTATTGTTCTATGGTCCACCTGGTACCGGTAAGACCATGCTTGCAAAGGCAGTGGCCAATGAGTGTGCCGCAAATTTCATCTCTGTTAAGGGTCCTGAACTTCTGAGTATGTGGTTCGGCGAGTCTGAGAGCAACATTCGCGATATCTTTGACAAGGCTCGTGCGGCAGCGCCTTGTGTCGTCTTTCTGGACGAGCTAGACTCGATCGCTAAATCCCGTGGCGGCTCCATTGGAGACGCGGGTGGTGCGTCTGACCGAGTTGTTAACCAGCTTCTGACCGGTACGTTTTTTTCTTGACGAAACTGAGCTTATCAGACTCGCGTACTAACATTGTGTAGAAATGGATGGTATGACTTCCAAGAAGAATGTTTTCGTCATTGGCGCCACAAACAGACCAGAGCAGTTGGATGCGGCTCTATGCCGACCCGGCCGTCTTGATACCTTGGTTTATGTCCCTCTACCAGATCAAGCCTCCAGGGAGAGCATTCTTAATGCGCAACTTCGCAAGACGCCTGTTGCCCCAGACGTTGACCTGGCTTATATCGCGGGCAAGACACACGGTTTTTCAGGCGCTGATCTTGGATTTATTACTCAGAGAGCAGTCAAACTTGCCATCAAGCAGGCTATCTCAGCCGAAATCGACCGCCAAAAGGAGCGTGAAGTCGCTGGAGAAGACCGGATGGAAGAGGATGAAGCGGAAGATCCGGTTCCGGAGCTAACGCGTGCCCATTTCGAGGAGGCCATGCAATCGGCACGCCGGTCGGTCAGCGATGTTGAAATACGACGGTATGAGGCCTTCGCTCAAAGTATGAAGAACTCCGGTGGCAGTGCCTTCTTCCGCTTCCCCACTGCCGAGGAGGCTACCGCTACGGGGCAAAATGGGTTTGGTGACGCTGGCAACGATGACAGCCTCTACGACTAACTTTACATTATTATATTAATCAATGCTTGATTTTCCTGGTGTTATAACTTTAGAGCGTTTGTCTACAAACAACTTCTCAAAATATCATGTATGGCATCTACCACGTGATTCTCATGAATGACCAAATGTAATCTAAATTTAGGACTTGGAGCAAGTAACCGACTACATACCACTACTTATGTGCCGTGAAAGATGACATTCAGCTTATCACTTCCTATCCTCGGTTAACCACCATGTATTTAATTTATCATATATATGAAAAAATATATGGGCATATTGCCATCTAAATTGGTGCCTCAGGCTCCAAGAAAACAAGGCTACCAATTAGAACTGCCAAAGTGGTTTCTTGTACGAAACACGTGACTATCTGATGTTATTGCTAGGTAGGGTCGTTATGTTATTGGGCTGTTTTTATCTCGGTTAGCGACGATAAGGTCTTTTACGGTATTTTACTGGTTTTAGAATAGTTATCACACAAATAATTTCAATCCTACTTGATCTATGAATCATGTTGCAGAGTCTCACTGAAGATGGGGAAACGTCTTTGCGATTGGCAATAGAAAGACATCTTATCCTGTCCACTCCTTCGGAAGAACTCCGTTGATTAATTCCATCATACGGTAGGATCCTATGCCATGACCCCAAAGTGGCTTGAGTAACGCTCTGGGAGCCCGACTAACAAATTTTGCAATGCGTAGTTTTAATCCACCATTGCAGATGCACACACTAGGGAAGCTAATGATGACCAAAGAAATGAATCATTGACTTGGTCTTGTGCAGCTTCACTCGAAGTGAATAGTAGTCCCTGGTCCTGCCCTAGCAGCTGTTATGATAGCTAGTGATAACAGATCGCTAAGTAGGACTCCAACCTTCCATCAACCCTTCTATTGTTCACCAACGTACCTTAATAGTAGTACTTAGCAGATATAGAGTACCAATGACATTGCTTCCCTGTTCCAATCATCGGCCAAATTCAAGTAGGTGTGGAATCGTACGCACATATCATTAATAAGTACGGAGGGAGTCCCGCATGTAGTCACCGTATATCGGGTTTTCCATAACCGCCAA
Source organism: Pseudotulostoma volvatum (assembly GCA_019804575.2). Classification (NCBI taxonomy): domain Eukaryota; kingdom Fungi; phylum Ascomycota; class Eurotiomycetes; order Eurotiales; family Elaphomycetaceae; genus Pseudotulostoma; species Pseudotulostoma volvatum. The sequence goes on from JAHQZX020003984.1 coordinate 85,639, forward strand.
TCATAGTAACTTCAAGGTGACATTTGTGTGTATTATATGGCAGATGACCCACCTGACAAAAAGGAACAGCTAAACAATTTATACTCATGACTAAAGATTATTACTTGAACGCCTTCTGTTTCTGCCGCGAATTCCAGTTTAAAGTTTTTGAGATACGATGTACCCAATCTTCGCCTTCTCCTTCGGGAGGCATAACGTATGCAAACGGATACCGAGAAGCGGACACGGTAACATAGTCACCCGGTTGAAGCTCAACTCTGTTTTATGTTACTAGACTAGTCATCAACGCTATGCTGTAGGGCAACTCATACTTCTCTCGTCCGTCGAAACTCGCCCACGAAGTTGTGCGGGCATCATACGGTACACCCATCCGTAGTACCACGGTATCGGGCAGAATGATAGGCCGGAAAGACAATGTGTGTGCACAAATGGCAGTTACTAGTATTACCGGGTTCTCTGGGTGAGACAATGAGCCTCCAGCGGCAAGATTATACGCAGTTGATCCAGTGGGAGTCGAGATGCAGATTCCATCAGCCAGGACGGTCGTAAAATGTTTATTGTCCCCAAATAATTCAATAGTAGACATTGCTATATAAAACTTGTTAAGCAATGCAAGATGCAAGTGCAGCCTCGAGGAATAAAACTTACTCGGGCTTGGCCCCCGATCAACTACAACGTCGTTGAGGATTTCAAACATTTTATCTGGTCGGTGCGTTAGAGTATCTCCGGTCTCGTCTCCAACAAGCTCCTCCACAAGATCCCGCCTTGGACTAGGTCTATCCTGCCCGGGCTTCTCAGCTCGGGGATTACTCCTCATGATAGTACATTCAAATCTGAGCCTTAAACAAACCGCAACTCCATTCCTGAAGGCTCCTGAAAGTATCTGCTGGTAATTATTGAAGTCAAACTTTGTTAGAAATCCAAGGGAGCCCAATGCAAATGATAAAACCGGCGGTACGATGCGTTGGAATAGCCAACTTGTGTAGAGTACTGTGCCATCACCACCCAAAGTGATCACGAAATCAAAGATGTGCGGACGTTCTGAAGCGACCTTGCTGTCCCAATATTCTAACCTCTCAGACACCGATGGGTCTTCCTCAACCAACTTTGCTCCATTGAAATCCGGATGATCTTGAAGCCTTTTTTCAACATAGACGATATACATATCGTCCCGATTTTTCGAAAGAAGCCATTTGGTAAGCTCCCTCGTCGCGGTAACCAATGACTCATCGTGAACCTTCGTCACCAGGAAGACGGTCTTGACAGTGAACTTTATCTTGATACTACTAAGCCTCTTTGACAAGTGGCGCACGTTCCAAGCCAAGTCTGACAACTGCCATTTCGTTAAGTGCCGGGAGTGCATGACAGGGGAAACATCATACTCCGGAAGCCGGTGTCCGTAATCAACAACCGATGCCTTGTCATTATCATTATCTGTCAAGAGGCATTCGGCTCCTTCCTTAACTGGCCGGCTAGGGAGTTCGTTGAGGCTTTCGAGCGGGCCTAAAGACGTGATCCAATCGCTACTGAGAAGCGAATGTACAAAGCAGGCAGTATTTTTATTGTGCGAGGCCGCCCTACGCTGTCCTATTCGAGGGTCATCTGTGGGGACAAGAGAGGATTTGCGGCGATGGTCACTCTCTGAGCGGAAAATAATCTAGGGAGGGGAATTCATATTAGTCGTGGCTTTGGATTGCTTTGAATCAAGGTGCCAGTACTCACTTCAAGGCTGCCTTGGCTATCTAACTCACTGGAATTCCTGCCATTGCACTCTGACGCAACCTAAGTTATTCCTCAATCAATCAACTCAATTGACCGAGCCAAGGGGTAAATGTTAACGTACGAACTCATTAACTGACAAAGAAGAACGATTGGGGTCACAAGCCATGGTTCATGAAAAAAACAAAAGTCCTCTTGAGCCCTTGCGCTTGCCACCGGGCCTACTCTATACTATGCATTAGAATATGGTACACGTTCCGTCAACAGACAGACCTTACCATATTATATGTACACCCAACCCCTCACAGGAAGTTGATCAAATGCGGGAGCTAAACTTAAACAGGTTTGGTACGCGCTTCAAAGTTCAGGTGAACTAAACAGTGAGTGGGGCACACTAGAAATTTTAGTGCCCGGAGTTATCCACGACAAGCAAGTATCATATGATACGTATACTTAGAAGGGATTTCGCCTTAGCTGCCTCGAGCTTACCTGGTCTGAGGATCTCTTATCTCAGAATGTGTCGGAAGCTGCAGCGGTTATAAGCAAAAAAGACACTTGAAAATGAAGGTAAGGCAAAGGTTCATCTATTCTATAGCTGTTACTTCTGGAGGCCAATTGCAAGAGCCCAGGGAGCTGCAGAGAGCGCGAGAAGGGCAATTTTATAAAGACAAGCGCGAGCCCTGACGGGCCTAAGTATGGAACACCACAATATAAACTAGAAAATGGTGGAATGGAGCAATCCAAGCTCATGTCCTCAAGTGCACATGTATTTCAATGACGGGCGGTGTCCGTTGGAGCCCTTAGTTCCTGCTAAATCGAACCAGACTCAGAGACAGACAACGAATCGGAAGATACCTCCGATGAAGAATCGAATCCAATATCCAAGAGTAGTTGCAATGAATGATCTTCTGGAGCAACAACGTACGACGAACTCTCACCAAAGAGCACCTGAACGGTTTCCCATCGAGGCTTAGCTCCCAATATTTCGGTAGAAGGGGAGGGCGAGGCAACTCAAGCCTCCAGACTTACGCCGTCGGATGAAGTTGACCGTAGGGAGCCTGTAGGGAACATCGTAAAACGGGTTCCTGAAGGCTCCTGAGGGCCTGAGAACTCGCCACAAAAGATTGCCAAATATGGCTATATCTTCCCTTCGAAAAGTAACTTCGCTACATGATGGTGCTTGGCTCTTTGTGGAGTTGGGAGTATCGGCATGATTTCCCATGAGTTCATCAACGGGGACTAATAGAGGAGGATTCACGGAGAAGGGTCGTTTAGTGGGAGAGTATTTTACTACCCCAGAAAAAGGCTAAGAGTAAAGTTACACTGCCTACTTGACAAATGTGGAAGACATAACCTCTGCTGCGAGAGATTTTGGAAAGATTTACAACGAGTGTATGTAATATACTATGATCACCTCTACTACCGGCCGGCCGAAAAATAGAGTACTAATAATTGCGTGTTTTACACGCAATATATATAAACTCTTAATTCGGTCTCCGAATATATTGAGAAAAGTTAGCCTGGTCTTATAACTGAAATTGGAAATGCAAAAGATAGAAGAAGCATTGCTTCAGGGCATGAATTATGTTCATGATAGAAGGAAGCAGCAGGGATCCGTTCAAGGGCTGGAAAGTGGTGGTGGCTCCGCCGACTCGTGTTCAGTTGAAAAGAGATAAAGGCTTATCATATAGCAAGGCACTTTCTTCTGTGTTAATTATCATTAGAAATAACAATACAAATGTGACAAAAGTACCGTGACATTCTCAGCCTGTTGGACAATGTATCAGTTACCAGGTGGAATGGCTATAAATAGCATAAATGCACCAGTGGGTCTCACTTTAATCGGGCAGATACTACCTGCATGGTTCTAAGTCTGATATAAGATATCTCTTCCAGCACTCCACTTTGTCTTTGTATTCTATTACTATATCATTTTCCACATGTAGTTATTTATATCATGTACTATATATATACTAGTAACTGGTAGAAGAAGATAAATATCTCTTACTTCTCCATCTAGGTATAGAAATCCCAAATTTCATCATCTTTATATCAAGTACCCTGCAGCTGCCTGTTGTACAATAAGTACATAGTATCGCTCCATGAGAACTGTCCTCTAAGCTAAACTTCCCAAAGTCGTTCATCTAACTAGATCATACCGCCCAGCACGTGCAAATCTAGTGTAAGCGATTGGAAAGAGCGGATGCAGCTGATCAAGACAAGGGGTGGGGGTAAGGAATGATGCAACGTTCAAGGAGCTAAAGAAACCAAGCGAGCCGGGTCCTTCCGGATCAGTTACGAGACCCCTTAATGGCTACGGGCGCTTATGCGCTTAGCGTTTCATGCTAACTTTTTTTCGCTGAAAAAATCCGCCAGGAAACTCACGGATTTTTCTTGATTGGTCTGCCTTGGCGCTCGGCAAACTTACGGAAGAAACTATGATAGAACACAATGTGATTGGACCTCTCCAGCAAAGGGTTACTTAATCAAACCTGCATTATGCTTTTGACCCAGTAATACATCCACTCACCCAACTTAAGCAACGGTTTGCTCCCGACGAGGAGGCAGGAGAAATTAAGGGAGTTGTAGCGAACCCTGGTGTATAACTCGGGTTACAGCAAGAGACTAAGTAATGGCGTAGGAGACCATTGGTAGAACTCCGCCGTTGGAGATCTCCGTGTTCGTTAGAAGTAATTAATAATACCTAATAGATAATAAGAGTATGCGCTAGGACCTGGAATATTCCTTGTATGATATGGGTTTTATATATATGTGATAATAAAATATTTTCCCCCTACGTGTCTTTAATTATTATTATTAAATCTATTTTACGCCCGATTCGGATCCCTTTTGGGCCCATGCAGGCAGCGCACTCTCGCGTATCCTTGGTGACCACTGTATCCATAGGCCAGCTATGGGAGAAGCCTCATCATCCGTCTAACCCAGTTCCCCCTATATTCCGGTGACTCAAGCGGTCGCCACCCACTCCGGTCCTCCTCAGTTATCTCCTTGGCGCACCTGAATTAAGGGAGGATGGCAGATAAGCCATGACGTGACTGCTTTTAGCCCTCTTCCTGTGCTGAGCACCTTGTCGTAGTTTGTAGTGCCAGCATCAGCCAGCATGCGGTCTCGGCCAGCGATATTAGGGCAGAACATCACCACATTGTTTGGGCGTTTGTCTCTCCCATCCACATGGGCATCTCGCCTCTACCTCTGGTACCCCAACTCGGTGCAGGAAGTCGTTGAGGCCAAT
>JAHQZX020003985.1:0-34695 GCA_019804575.2 Pseudotulostoma volvatum
CCCAGGGCGAGGATAAAAGTAGCGACACTTTTCCAGCAGGAAACCACTGCGATGCCCTTTTATTATATGTCGGAAAAGGTGAAGAAGAAGGGGTTTGTTTCTCAAGTCCCACGTAAAGCCATGCATCCATCTTCGGCTTCTGACTCGGATTCGGAACAAAGTCTTTGTGCGAGCGACACCTGTAGTAAGCCTGCTTCAGAAGATAAGGAGGCAGAATGGGAACTCCTGGTCAAAGAGTGGCCTGACTCTAATTAATGTATATAATAATAGGACATGGTTTTATTGACGTTTATCAGAAACATAGTCCTCCCACATTGAATTCGCGATCTGCTCTCGGAGCGCAGCCACATCACTATTCTCAGAAACTGTAGCCTTGGTATTCGGGTTCGTTGCCGGGTTTTCATCATCCCTGGGACCCGGCTGAACCGCATCATCCTCTTCATCAATGCCCTCTTCGTACCTTCTCCATTCCACCCCGGATACCTTATGGCGAATATAGCTGTAGAGTGCTACAAGCCCATATACCAAACCTACTTGAGTCTGGATAGAATATTCGCCTCCGTTCTTCAAAATCCGGAATTTGCATTTCAAGACCCTAAACGCCCTTTCAATATAGTTCCTTAGGGTAGCATGGCGGATGTTGAACAGTTCGTGTGTATTTCCTGGTCTTTGGTCCCCCCTAGCCCAATAACGAACCCCTTGGTACGGTATCATCGTTATTGCTGTCACGGTACCAGCCTTGGTCTTACGTAGTCACGTGCAGGGTCATGTGAGCTGTGTTCTATAGTTTGGTCCTTAGTTTCTGAGCTCTTCTGATTTCTGTGACGGACCAGGCTTGGATGGGGGTATTTACCCTTTATTCCCTTTCATGTTCTTCTTTTCTTTCTCTTCCTTACCTTTGGATTCTAGTATAGACCGCCCTTATCTTCAATACAATACCTATGCTTCAGGATTGGGTCGTTACAAGTTCTTCCTTTCTCTCTCTATAGCACAACGAAGTTCATTAGGTGTTCTCACCATCATCCCATGATAATTGCATTGTTCGAATATACTGCATCAGCAAGGTAGTATTGGTATGGGGCGCTTCAATTTATCTGTGGACCTTAATGCCCTGAGGGAGGTCTAATTCGAATGGGTTTCCCTTTCGAGCAGTGATCTTATGTGGTTCTGTTGCTTGATGCCCTAGCTTCCGGGTCGGTCGGCCGAGATCCCAATCCTTGGTGGTTACCATAACGTCATCTCCCACTTGAAAATTGATTTCACGCCGATGTCGATTCGTCTATGTTTTCTGCTGTTGCTGAGCGTTCTCTATATTTCCACGGGCATGTTGCCAAGTTCTCTCCAATCGCTTTACCCAGTCTTGGGCCTCTTGTTGGTTAATATTTAGGTGGGATGGAGGCGTAGCTGACTTCTAATCGAAGGCCACGCGCGGCTGATATCCTTTTTCAACCATAAATGGAGACATCCCAATCAAATCTTGGGGTAGGGATACTGCGGCGACGTTGATTGAGTTGATTATAGCCAACCACTCCGACCAGTCATCCCGAAAATGATTTACATAAGGCCTCAGTCGCTGTGATAAGTATTGATTTACAATCTCGGTATGCCCATCAGTTGGGGCGAGTGGTATGCTGTTGACAGTTTTAGCTTAATCTGCAAAATCGTACAGACTTCCTCCCAAAAATCAGAGATAAATTGACCGCCACAGTCTGATACGATCGTATGGGAAGTCCAGTCTAGCGATATAAATGTTTAACCCAAAGAGCGGCCATATCCTTGGCCGTAGTAGTCTTATGACAAGGAATCGAGACTGATCGCTTGCTCAGGCGGTCCACTGCCCGAACACCATGTCATAGCCATGTCGGTCCTTTGGATAGGACATAAAATCCATAGAAATGTATTGCCAGGAGCGATCTGTGATAGGGGGAGGCTTTAGAAGTCCCCGTTCGCTTACATACTAAACAGTTATCAACATATCGTTTAATATCACGGCTCCAGGTGCTCCAGTAGTAGCCCTCTTGTACTAGCCGCTGCATGTTATTTCGTCCCAGGTGCGCTGACGAAGGGGTGTTGTTGTACTATTTAACGTCTTTAAGTGGCCGAAAGGCTACATAGGACGGAATTACTATTAATATACATAAGACACTGTTTGGCGCCGGAGGTGAATACTTCCCAGAGATCACCTAGGTGCTCTATAGCCTGAGTCGCTGTTGCTGTAAATAAATGAGAAAAGGAAGACAAAAACAAAAAATTTCAAAGACAGGCTAGATATACAGACGACCCGGTGTATGCTGGCTTTCGCGGCTCGGAGACTTCCAGGAGACCGGCGCTGTCTTGGGACATGGCGGGCTGTCTGCTGCATGCCGCCGCCGCAGTTTACATACTTGGTGCAGCATTCGAGTGGATGCTCAGCTGTCCAATAACCTAGGTCACCGCAAAGCCTGCACCTTGGCGTATCCTTACACCCTTGCGTTCTAGGGATTCCACAGCACCTTTGCACTGAGGCGGTCTTATACCCCTAGAGGTAGGATAGTATCAAAGGAAAGTATGGAACTTCTTTAGTTCTCTGAAGTCTGGTTTTCTAATTGAAGGTCAGAGGGATACATTTATATCCTTGACCTGGCTATCTAAGCTAATATATATGACTAATGAAACGCCAATAGAGTCTCCCTAGAATTGTTGGGAATATTCAACAATTCAACATAGTATTCAACATCTTGCATGTTGAACACTAAGTTAGGAGTGTATGTTGCCATCTCAGTACTATAAACCTTATGTTGGATAAGGTTTATGGATGGTGGTCGTTAGAGTTTGTGGGATGGGATGCTGAACCGTGGATCTGTCATATATGTTTATGTAATATATGACTCACCAGTTTCTCTTGATAGATACTCTACCGTCGGCCGGGACCCATGACTACTACAGTCTTAAGGGGGGTATCCTTCAATCCCCGAAAAGCTAAGCGAACCCGAGGCTGTTGCATATCCCTCCTGCTTTCCGACCCAGTATATAGTCTCTGGGGCCACACCGAAAGCTTCGGTAACTTCTAGGAGGACGTCTCCTTCGATCGAGACATCCCCGGCATACAAATTATTTGTCCCATTCAGCATTTTCATTCTTGTTGGGAGGTCATGCACCTTTACCACCACCCATTTCTCATCGCCCTCGACTCGTCCGTTCCTTAGGGCTTGGGAAATTTTCTCCTCGTCGGACAATAATAAGTCTTCTGCCGTAGTCCCAGCTTTCGGTGTGACCGCGATCCCAGTTGAAGAAGGCCGTCTCAACCTCTTTTCCGCGCGGGAGGATGCTGTTGATCGTCTTTACGACGTATAGCGGGTGGACTGACCGCAGGGCCGAGTCTTCTGGCAGCTTTATGAACACCCTATTCGATTGGGCTGGCTTCCTGTTTGGTGTAGGCCGAGCCGGCTTCTTTGGGAGGCTCGTAGGCGCCGCTTTCCGGGCAATCTCGGCGTAGCTCTTCGGGGCCTCGGGTTGAGAGGCCCTTGCCTTAGGCTTAAGGTCGATTCGTAGCGGGCTTGGTCGTTCAGGTTGTGCACGCTCTGGTTGTCCCTTGTTTATGGTTGTTTTCTTTCCCTGTACATCGCTGGGTGGGGCATTTGTCACTTGCTCGCGAGAGACTATCTCCCAGTTCCATGTACTTGATAACGCATACTCCCATGTACTCCATCAAGTCGTGGGCTACTCGGGGCACCACCTGGTCTGTCCCACATTTGTCAAGCGTTTGGTCGATGAGGTTATCGAACCCATGATAGAATTCCATCAAGAGGGCTTGTGTCTCGGCCCTTGCCTTCATCTGCGACTCGAAGAGCCGGTCGATGAAGTCGGGCCCAGGCGCTGTTTCCCATAGCTCGTCCACCATCGTGTCACCGTCCGGGTTTCCTTGTCTTTCGCTATCGGGGTTCCCACATCGATTTTCTAGCTGGTGTTCTTCGAGCAGGTTGTGGGTAGAGTTTAGGTTGTCGTTCAGACGCGCATGCGACGCGTCGCACACAGCGCGTGCCGAGACCTCGGCCTTCCTTTTATTCTTTTTCTTAACAGCTCTGGTCGTAGAAGCCGCCATGATGATTCTGATTAGGGGAAAAGTTTCAGTGCTAATACATGTGCTGTTGGGTGGGTTCTTCGATGTGGGTTGTGTGACGATGGGTGTGTTAGATAAGCGGCTTAGAATAAAGATACTACTAGTAGGTTGTAAGAAAAAACTGCGCAACTTTTTATGGCCGAGTGGTATCTAACAGGGTGCGATGGATTAGGTCGAGTAATTGCGCCCTGAGATCTCCTTGTTTAGAGATCGCCAGGCGGCCTTTAAAAAAAAATCGTCCTTCCTCAAGCTTCTAGTATTCATCCTCTCCTCGACCCTTCTCACGCGCAGCTTCCAGGCTCTCATCAGTCATATTGGCTTGTAGAACGCGGGCGAGAACATCTAACTCTGGCTCAATTGGGTTAAGGGTAGTGGCTTCTCGTTGATTCAACTCCTTAATGATTTGAGGGTCGAGGCATTCTGGAGAAGAGTCCGCGTTCGAGTTCTCCGTAGGTTGGCTGCTTCAGTGGTCTCTCTCCTCATTAGAGCACTTGCCAATGCATTTGCCTTGCCTGGTCTATATCTCAAAGTGAAATAAAAGCGAGAGAGAAACTCAGCCCAACGGCTTTGACAAGGGTTCAACTTCTTCGTAGTCATAAAGTATTCAAGCGCACGATAATCAGTAAGTACGCTAAAATGATCATCTCGCTACAGGCCTTCCAGCTCTGCATGCCACTCCTCAAATGCACGGATAATGGCCAGCATCTCCTTGTCGTGAACATCATAGTTGCACTTTGCAGGGGCCATGGTTCGCGAGTAGAAGGCCACTGGGTGCCATTTACTGTCTGAGCACTGTTGAGACTAACTCCAGCTACTACTTGACCTGAAGCATTGGTCTCAACCCGTGTCGGTAGATCTTGTTGATAATGACGTAAAATAGGAGAATTCGTCAATCGCTGCTTCAATTCCTCAAAGGCTTGCTGACAAGCTTTGTTCCATATAAAGGGGACGTCTTTTCGCATGGGATAATTCAATGGTCTTGCCACTCGGCTATATCCTCTAATAAACTGCCGATAAAAGTTGCAGAAACCCAAAAATGATTGGATACCTCTCAGTAGTTGGTGTCTTCCAATTCTGAATAACAACAATCTTTTCAGGGTCGACTTCAATATCATCAGGGGTTAGGATAAAACCAAGATATTTAGTTCGAGTTACATGGAATTTGCACTTACGAATAGCAGCTCGAAGGCGTTCCAATACCTGCTTTACATATACTTGATGATCTAACTCAGTCTCACCGTAAATAAGGAGATCGTCAACAAAGGTGATTAGAAACTTGTCCAAGAAATCCATAAAGATATCATTCACAAGTCGTTGAAACGTCGCTGGTCCGTTAGTAAGCCCAAATGGCATGACCTTATACTTGTAAGTTCCATATCGATAGCGAAAAATGGGGAGGTCTTCGGAATCAGGATGCATTCTAATATGATGGAAACCTTGTCTGATATTAAGCTTCGTGAAGATGCGGGCACGGCTTAGATGCTCAAACACCTCGGTGATTAGTAATGAGGGGTAGCGGTCCTTTCTTGTTAAGGCATTCAGCTTCCGATAATCAACACAAAAGCGTAAGCCCCCAGGCTTCTCTGCCATCAAGATAGGAGAGGCATAAGGAACGTTGCTTGGTACGATGGAACCCTTATTGAGATTTTTGAGAATATAGTCCTTGGGGGCCAATTCCTCCAATATCATCTTTTGGAGAGGGCAGTATCCTAATCCTATGCCTTGAGTAATCTCAATCTTATGATCACAAGAACGACTTGAGGGCATCTCATCGGATAGTTCAAGTTTTGAGAAAACATCAGCGTATTCACGATACGCCAAAGGGAGTTGTGCCTTGATATCATCTATTTCATTTGATGTGGCGCCTTGGAGTTGCTGCTTTTCTTCAATAATTCGGTTGATCTCGCAGAGGCTGGTCATAAAGATAGTATTCTTAAAGATAGTATTCTTATTCCGTGTGAGGAACTTAAAGCCCACGCCACCTATCATGGCAATATCGACTTGAACAATCTGCTTGGAGCGCTCTCGGTTCGGGGGTGACAGAGGTGGCGACTCGGGTGTGGACGACTCGTCCCGTAGGGCATAATTCATCAAATTTTTTAGTGCAAGTCTCTGACCAGACTGATACGTTCGGCCACGGTGCACAGGAATCGTAGGGGAATTTCTCGCTCAAAAGCTCTATCGCGCCGATCTGCGTCCCGTTGGTGATTCGAATCTGCCTGAGGCCGTTTAAGGATGCTCTGTGGGGGTTCGTATAGCTCTTTGTAGTAATCTCATCTTTTAAGGAAACCCCTTCTGGCCATAATAATCGACATTTCCTACAGCCAGTTAAGACTTGATATTTCGCTAACCATAGCGCCCAAAGATAACATCATGTCGATCTAAATCAACGATTAGAAAGGGAATGTCAATTGATGCCGCCCATCAATAATCACCAAGAATATGATGGCATTGGTGGTCGGGGCAACCTGCTGTCTATCATATCCTTTCATAGCACATTGTGTCCCTAATTCATACGTGCAAGTCTGAAGATACTTGGCCTAGATGGCAAACTGAGTATCTATAAAAGCGAGTCCATTTGCTCCGGTGTCTATCAAGGTCTGAGTAGATCTTTGAGTAGATCTTCGTGAAGACATTGAATCCGATGGAATCGTCATTTCTCTAAGTAAAAATTGCGTTCTTCAGACGGTTTGTGAGTTTATGGTACAACTCTTCCTTCCACTCTACCTCAACAAATCCGGATTCCTGAGCAAGATACTGGAACTTAGAAAGAAATACTTGGAACTTGTCGGAAGTCTTCATTTGTAAGTATCGGGGTTTATTCTTAGCGTTGATTTCATGGATCACATCGTCATAGATAGTAGAGAGATGTTCAAGGATATCTTCTGAATCGGTATAAGGATTCACTGCACCTGGACGAGAGTGGGCGATGATATGTTACTCCACCTGTTAGTAGTGGAGGGTCAGAATGCTTTGAGCTTTTCTTCTTTGCAACCATTTCTGAAGACGTAGTAGATCCTAGACTCTGATTCATCATGAGTAAAACAGACCGCTGAGCAATTGTGCCCTTGTTCTGGTCTCGTTCCTGGATCAATTCAGTCATTGCCTGATCCTTCATCTTGGTTTCCTGAAATGCAGCGATCTCATCCTGGAGAGCTATCACTTTCTCATCTTTACTCTCCGTATCCCCAATACAAGCTCTAGCTCGTCGATTTAAGCGTAAATGCTGATACAGATATTCAAACAACTCATCGAGGTTCTGTGCACGGCGGCGAAATTCTTCTCAAGTCGGTGGCACTTGTCCATCGTTTCCAGTGGTTTTCAACAGGCTCTCACGACACCCACTGTTTTGAAGGTTCTCGACAGGTCTTGTTCAATTCGTTAGGTTCAGGAAATAAATGAGGATGGCCGTGATGACCTGATTCGCTAAGCTGTTCCGTGCTAGTAAACTAGTGTGGAACTTTACTATATGGCAAATCAGATAAAAAGAATGAAGATGATGCTTAGTTCTAAATGGGCTAATGTTACCAGTCTCATTTCACGAGAAAACTAAGAAGACAATAACTATCATATGATATAATACAGTTTTGGGTGCCGCTTAGTGATCACGTGGGTTTATGCCCCAGGCATGAAGAAAACACACGCAATCAACCCCCTAGCGGCGCTATATCTCCTTTCTCTCACAAAGCGACGACGTCATGGCATTTAGCTGCCAGACCGTAGGCCATCCCCACACAAGCTGTATAATCCAATCCCTCAGTGCTGCTTCCTCTCTCTCTGCCTCGCCTGAGCAGATTTCTTTGATGGTATTCCGTTTATCCGACGCTGTAAAGTGGGCGTTGACACGCGGAAGAGGCTCGCAACTTGAAGACCTGTAGTTTCGTTCTGTGCTTCCAAGCATCGAAAGCAACGTCCACTCTTTCTACATAGGGAGGTTCTGGGCAGGTTGAGACTTCCGATTCGGGTCTTGATTCGACATCGCGGGTTTCACCTGTAGGAGCCTTTTTCCTATAATATTGTATATTATTAGGTGACGTCGAGGAAGAATCATGTATCAACTATACTATTGTTGTCGAGGATGTCGAACCTCAACTTGCCCAGAACCTACCGGCACAGAAAGGGCGGGCCTCGCTTTTAATGCTTGGAAGCGAGAACAGAGTCCAACCATACCATCTATTTGAAAAATGGAGTGCTATTGAAAACTTCCTAACTCTATCCTAGGTGAGATATTTCTCACTTTATATACTTGTATACATAACTTTCATAGCAGCATAAATCAAACATAACTGAACTGAGGCAATAATTATTGGTGATGACGACATATGAGACAATAATTATTGGAAACAAAGAAATCTAAGACAATAATTGGAAATAATGACATCTGTCCAATAGCGAGAGGTAAGTGCTGTGATAGCTTTCATACTACCGGTAGTCCAGGTCTTTATACGATTTTATCAATGCCTGGACTCCGATAGGAGCTAACTGGGGGCAAGCGTTCCCTCGGCGGCATCCAAGATTTGGACTAGACGAAAAACGCGCCTTAACCACGGAGCTCCAGGTTATCGAACGACGAATGGTGGTGTAGCCTTTTCGAGCAAGTTCGGATAGAGCATAGCGTACATCTAAATGACAGTTATAATATAGATGAGAAGGGGATTATGTTGGGAATGATCGCGGGAAGTCCGCGTATAATCCCAAAGGAGGAAAAGAAGCAGCATATCACGCAGCCCGGAGATCGAGAATGGGCGACGATAGTAGAATGCATATCGATAACAGGCCGGGTTTCCCGTTGTGGGTTACTTTCAAAGCGAGAAAGCAAGAGCAAGCCTAGAAGAACTCTCTTCGAGACCCTGGTGCAAAAACTTGTTTGTCAAATAATGAGTGGATAGATAACAAGTTTGGGTCAAGCCGGTTTGAAGAGCATTTCCAGCCTCTCACTCAACAGACTAGTGGAACATCAGGGTGGAGGATCAATGCCTATGATGGCTTTTTCACGCGCATCACAGTCGACACTATACGATTCTGCATTCAGCATGAAATCGCTTTGCTCTGCTTCCTATCACATGTAACGCACATTCTACAACCCTTTAGCATCATTGCAAACCGCTTACCAAAAGGGTCTTAAAGCGAGGTCTCGATTTCAAGGATTCTTCAAAGTCGACAAAGTCGAGTCCTTATAGACCTTGCAAGATGTACGTGACAAGGCCTTTATATGGGCTACACCACTCGACCAAAAGGTCATAAAAATGTTGTGTGTATACTCAACATTGCGGCCTAGTCTATTATATAGCTTCGTGCATTACACGAGGCCTTATCAAGGCCTCAGACGCTACCGGCAGTGGTCACTTAAGTGTGATGACCCAAGCCCTAAGCTAAGGAGCCATCTGTATAAGAATCCAAAGGCGAAGAAAGAAAGAAAAAAAAGAGATAGAACTCGGGAAAGATATACAACTTGTGGGTCATATGACCCACACCAGAGCCTAGCGGTCACTTAAGTCTCCTACGCCAGCAAATTTAGTACAACTAGAAGTTGTTTTCCGAGATGTCACTCAAAAAGATCTTGATCCAGCCGTTGCTTCTAGAGTACGAAAAATGTACAACGCCACTTAAAGGCAATGACTGATTTGAAAATACAACAAATGACCCATAACACCCCGCTCGAGGCAATAAATGAGAAGAAGCGCAGGGAGGAGCAGAGGAACGAGGGTTTATGGTCTGGAAGCGTTCTGAATGCGCAGTTTCTTTTGGAGTGGTAGAGCGGCAAAAAAGGAAAGATGAGGGGACTATGTGGCTACTTTGAAAGCGTTTGGCCGTCTTGGACCTCATTTATTTAACACAGTTCCTAGCTCAAAAGAAAAACCTAAGCCAAGATCAACCCTGAAGCCGAAACCCACAGCTTTACCAGCTTCAAGCCCAGCGGGAATAGCAGATCTATGTGCAACAGCACGGAAGGCTCCTGTTACTATTGTCACAAAATTATTGAGGAAGAGAGGGAGGCCTCGGAAGGATGCAGTTGTCCTGACGCCAGTGCCAGAGCCGAAATCTGCGGATTTACCGGCTAATAAAGGCTACCGGAGACAGCAAATCTGCACGCAATACCACAGGAGGCTCTCACTCCTATCGCGAAATCGCCAAAAAAAGAGAGGGAGGCCCTTGGAAAGAAACAGCTGTGGCACCTGCACAATTGCCAGCCATGACCTTCGGTATGTCCTATAATATCTTCAGTACGCCCGATAATAGTGTTTTCGGTATGCCCGACAATAATGGCTTCTAGTGTCCACGGAGCATCTAATAATGTGTCTTTAAAGTATCCAAGAACAATGCCTTCGGAATTGTCAGATTATGAGCTAGCAGCAGAGGACTGTGGGGTAGCAGTAGAGGAATATTTGGGGCTTTCAACTGATTGCTAGAGGAGAAGGAGATTTCTATGTGGAAATGTGACGAGGAACAACAGTGGGCGCTGGGAAGCGCTGAGATGATCTTGAATTAAAGGACTAACTTGTGCATGTTATACATGTCCTGGTTATTTTCGCTATATCAAAAAAAAAAAATCCTCAACTCCCGACTCTCAATGTCTTATACCCGCCGTGTTCCATCAACTCAGTTCGGCTCCAAGTTAGATCAACTACAAATCAGCTTGACTTCAAGTCAGATCAGCTGCAAGTCAGCTTGACTGCAAGTCAGATCAAATGCAAGTCAGACTATCTGCATTAGCTCTCCGTGATACTCTTCTTGGGAATCAGCCTGCTAAATAAAGAATGCTAAAATGTCCTTTATTCCAACAGGAATAACCTGGAAAGTGATAAAATAGGAATTGGAATGGAAATCGGGCTACAGAAAGCCTGATTCTCAAGCATGAAAGGTTATTCCTTCGCCTGCTTATCGCATAGTACGTCAATTAAGACAATCAAGTCAGTTTCCTTACAAATGATCGGTCTCCTAGGTCTTCCGCTAAAGTAGACACGTAGACACGCAGTAGGCTCATAATCCAACAATCTTGACGTCAATGCTAGAACCAGCTAATAAAGACCCACCGGAGACAGAAAATCTGTGCGCAACGCCACAGGAGGCTCTCGCTACTATCACGAATCCACCAAAGAAGAGAGGGAGACCTCCGGAAGAAAGCAGTCATGGCACCTATGCAGGTGCCGGTCATGAAGCCAAAGTGCAGAGGCGCCTCAGTTAACGCATGCAGGCAGGAGGGTTAAGGCTCCAACCCACTTCGGGTGCTAATCCTGTAATTAATTTATATTTATCTACTATGAATTCCTTTAAATAATTACACCCACTTCAGTGTTCTGGAATTTTGGTGGGCGGTCCGTTGAGGGTGTCCCGTTGGGCGGTGGATACTTCTAACCCTTTTCTGCCAATATAGCGCTGAACTAAAAGCAGAAAGACCTTAGCGCCGGAGCAGTTCTTGCATATAAGACCAAATTAATTAGCTCAATAATGACGAGCGAAATGAGGTTGTTGGCTGACCAGATCTTGTTCTTCAAACAAATTCAGTATGCCCCAACCTCGTACCATTAAGGACTATTTCAAGCGGCCTCAATTTGCACTAAGTTTAAATGCGACCGCTTCACAGTCCCTAAAGAAGCAAAACCCAGAAAAGCACTCCCTACAAAAGCATGTCCCAGAACTGGGTGAGAATTCTGATTCTCTCCACCTCACGAGCACGCTTTTACCGTCCTCACCCCTCAGCGATCCACCGCTATCTCCTTCATCGCCTCACACAGCTTCATCCCTTCTAGAGACTGGGCCGGACTTGCAGCTCTGGGAATCCTTGCAAGAGACAATTGCTGAAACTCGGGACGAGGAAGGCTTTAAAAGCAGCAAGGTAGCTCTGGGCAACTCGTTTATTACAAATAGCTTCAATTCATCACATCGCGTCGTTAAAGATGGCAAGGAGGTTGTTATCAGCTCTGACTATGACGACACTGACTCGATCGAATCCTTGGAATCATCGGAAGCGTTGCTTAGAGCTTTTATGTCACCCGCTTCGGAGGGCGACAAGGGAGCAAAGGCTAAAGTGCCGGATGTGGATATCTCGTCGAATTCAGGGCCCGCCAAGAACAAGCGTACGGTGAACCGATTAGCCATACCACAAGTGTCTACGCCCAAATACAAATTCACGCTCGAATCTTTAGTCACGGACACAGTGGATGACAATGAAACCGAAGCCGGAGTCGCTAAGATCAAATCTGCTTTCAAGAGTTTTGGAGAGGGGACAGGAAATGGAACTAGCGAGACTGACAACAACCGTCACCGCGAAGTCCGTGAAGATGTCCTAGCAACGGCGCTCGCTGAAGATGCTGATTCTATAGGCCTCCAACGGTTACTCGACGCTGTCCGTAGAACAGAGGCCTTTGACCAAGAGAAGTCTTGGTCTTTCTTTCATGATCAAGCGGAAACGCCATCACCACCGGAGTTCCCTCGCGACTCTATCCTCCCAACCTCGAAAGAGGCATTCTTAAGAGGTCGGTATTTCTAATCGGCTTTAAGTTTGTTCATATCATACTAACGAACATGCAGACACTGCTTCTCGTGAGAGAGCATTCTATTCGGGTGTTGTAGAGCTTGCTCTGAGGAGAAATCTCTTACCAGACGAAGTAGTGAAATGGATTTTCCACTCTGGTTCGTCTTAATTTGTGTCGCATGTGGCATCTCTTGCTCATTTGGTTTTCCTTTAGTTCCTTTCGAATCTCAAGATGAGCTAAGATATGCATACTGCCGCACGTTGAAGGTGACCCTATTCCTATGGATTTACGTCAATTCTACTTCGCTAATATGGGGAACAGCTCTGTCCTGCCAACAGGATAGCTTCTCTCATACGCCCAACAGATATCAATGACATTTTTCTAGCGCTGGGCGCTAAGTCGGCAGCGTTAACTTTCTACGAACCAATAATCCCAGAAGCCTTAGGTTATTGCAGTGAGTTAATATGCATAGGCTCTATAATACTGCTCTTGTCCGTTTCTTACTTGGCATAGAGTCTCCATCAAAAGATCATAGATGCTTTCTCTCTGCTCTCGATTTGTTTCGGGGGGCGGCTAATCTGTATCAGCCCGAAGTACGCTTTGTAGTATACAACGCTAATAGGTGGTTGTAGTTTTGCGAATGATAGCCGAGAATATCTATTGCAAATCCTTTTTCGCCTGTCAGTCGACACATCATTAATGAGGGATAGCGTGATCTGTTCGGAACTAGAGTGGACTATCACGACATTGCTACAGAGCCTTTCAGATGATCATGCCGACAATGTGGTAATTCCCTATCTTACTTCTCCAAATAGCATGCACTTATGTGACTAGATTCACCGCGTCTGCGTTTCACTTTATAAAACCGTTGAGGATGTTGGATTACAGAGCCAACTTCTCAAGCATATATTACCTACATCACCTTGGATTGCTTTGCTTAGATGCCGCCTGGGAATGGCATTCTTCCTTCGCGATTTATCCCCCCTAATTGAACCACCCGATGCCGTTCTTGAACTACGGCGTATTACTCATCATCTTTACGATAAACGGTTCAACGTTAAAGCATATGAAAGCAAGGAGCGGGGGGGCTATGACTATTCGAATCTCAGTGCCGCCACCTCTCTTCTGAACGTTGTTATTGACCTCGGTTGGTCCTTACCGACATTCCCGGACATAGAAGCTGAAACCAAGTTTAATGCAAATGTTGATGCCCTCGCTGACCGTATCAAGAGGATTTTCACATCCATTGAAGATTCAGGCGCATCGCATCTAAAGCGAACTGAGACAAAACAGAGCCTTGAAGCGCTCTACTACCGGATCGTCTACTCTGTCAGATCGAAGCCACCCCCGAAAAAGACCTTCTTTGGTTCCGGAATAGATGACTGGGGAGGCATCGGCCACAGTGGTTCACTGATTGAAAAACTTCTGTCAAGCCAAAAAGCTAAAAAAGGGCCAAAGACATCCACGCGGGAAAATGAGCTTGAGTCCTGACGGAGGCCATCGCGCATTGTGTGGGTAAGCCTTGGGTTAAGTAAGGTCAATTAGCATTTAACGATTAATGCATAGACACGATCAATATACTTTAGTCATTGAAAATGAATCGGTCGCTTGGTCGGCCATCCTATCCTCCTTGAAGACATGCAAGGGAAAGGATAGTACTTACTATACACCGTTTTCTATGTGCAAAGGGGCCAGAATAAGAAAGGGGGGAAGGGGGAGGAGCTAATAATATTAACACACGCAACCGATGTAAAGTTGGGGGGATTTAGCAATAAGTGGCTGCACAGCTCGTACATATGAAAAGCCTAGGCTAAAGAACAATACAATGATCCCGACAGCCTTCAGTCGAAAAACTTCCTGTTTTCATTCTTCCCAAATAGCGTTTCTCTAACTGCAGGCAGCGCATCGATCTCGAGAAGTCGTAGACGTTCTTCAAAAGTGTTATTGATGTCAATCTTGCCTATCCCTCCAACAATGACTACTCCGCCAGTCCTACGTGTAGAAGGTCAGCGGAAAAATTATCATGGAGATGGTGGTGATCACTTACGACCCGTCCGGTAACGGGTTATTCTCATCAATTTCCACGGCGATTTCCCGTCCCACCTTGTCTTTGAACTCTTCCTTCGCCTCTTCGATCGCCTTCTTGGTGATGTCTTGGTCCTTTTCCCGTGCCTGAATGGCAACCTTATCCTCGTTGAGGTAGTATAATCCTTCCAACACTAACCCCTTCAGAATGGATTGGTATTGCCGATCGTCACCGGTCACGCCGCTGACTTGATCACGGGCACGCTGAAATAACTCATCCAATAACTCTTGGCGGGCGGAGAGGACGCGGAGACGTGTCCGGTTCGCAAGAGTGGAGCGGGTTATTTGTTGTGACATGGAGGCCTGCTTGAACTTCTTCTCATAGAGAGCATCGATGGCGGCGGTCTCTTGACGAACCAATTTCGACTTCTCAATGGCAAACTCCTCATCCGCCTTGATATGAATCTCACGGGCTTTCTCAAGGGCCTCTTGCCTAATAAAGGCGGTCATCTTACGAAGCTCACTATCGACCTGGAGCGGATGAGCACCCAGTCAGCTTTTGGAGAACGTAGGTATCGATCTTCGCTGAAACTACTGCGTACCTGGTCGTCGGAGAGGGCATGGCGTTGTGACATCTTGATACAATATTTTAGTATTTCCCGATGCGGAAACTCTTGAGGGTCGGAGGAATTGAGGTGATCACCGTGATGACGGTCGGTTCAATGAGATGGATTTGATCAGCAGCCAACAATCAGCTGTACATCAAAGCTAGGAAATGGGATGAGACTTTAGACTATGTCTCACAGCGCGATTACATGCAACGGGAATACCTAACTATAAGTCACCAAGCTGGGAATCTTTTGGTGAAGTCCGCTGACCCAAAGATAATATTGTTAGGCCGGTTAGTCTAGCGTTCACTTTACCTCAAATTCCTCAGACTATAGATATCAAGGTATAGCTCCTCGGCAACATCACGTGGTGGAACGGCTAAGGGAACTGAGGTAACGTTCACTAATGGTAGTTAACGCTTACCTCAGCATGCTCAGACTTCGTGTTATCACATGACCTACCTAACACAAAATTTTTTGGATTCTTTTTTCTCCATTCTAAGTCTGCGCGCTCGTCTTTTCTTACTGTACCGTACATCGTCTATTTACACGTACCACGTTGTCAGTTCCTTTCGAAAAGTATCTTTTCTCCTGAAGCTAGCAAAAGAATCTCCAGATGGAAAACCCCACACAACAAAGTCAAGTTTGGTGTTGGATAGGCAAAGCTTTCCGCGACAGCGATGATTTTAACTTGACATAAAAACGGAAAGCAGAAGAAACTTTGTGATCACCACGAAAAGAAACGGGGCCTAGATGAGGCGCTTGATAGTTGGGAGGATTCTGAGGCTCAGCTTCGGTCCTGTATGATATCTTCAGTTGGCTTATTTACCTACCCGACATGACTACTAGTATCCTAGCCAAGTTGCTAATCTATGACTTGTTGTTAAACACCCACTAAAGCTAATTGCGCGTTCGATTTAGATGGACTTCCGGTCGGCTGAAGCGCCTAGTGCTAGAGCCATCGCTTGACCGACACATATTACTGGTTATCATACGGCATCACTATGAACCATACTTGGACCCCCATCCTTAGAATTGAATCCAACATTCTTCGGTATAGACTGTGAAGAGCCAGGCCTAGACTGAATCCAAAAGCTAATACACTAGAATACTAAGTACAAAGAAAGAGAGAGAGAAGTCTCGAATGACAAACAGGTTCTCCATACACTAGTAGTAGACGGTATGAAGAGGCAGAAACACGCAGAATGAGTAAGGCCTCGCTGAGCTTTGCTTACCAGGTTGATCCCGGACAGCATTAATCTACGCGAATGCAAGCCATCCTCAATAAAGATCATCGCTGTAACAAACCTACTACTTCCACCATATAAGATATCCCAAACTCCATGGCATATCTTATCTTAGTGACTCAGAACCCTCCTCGCTCAGACGCTAAGCTGCGCCATTGGCTGCACCAGCACCAGCGAAACCTTCCGTTCTGCACTTAGTGTCCGCCTCCAAATCCTGAGGTAAGGCATATCACATATACAAGATATATCCCAAACCCGTGGCACATATGGCACATTCCCATTCTACGGGATGCCCCAGAATCTCATGGATCATTCACGTCTCTCAGAATCTCCTAGAAAACCCTCGGCTACCAGGATGAACTATGTCAACAACTTGCATGGAGGTTTCAGGAAGTGACTATGGGGGAATGGATAGATGATAATGGCTCTTTCGACGATTATGTAGCCATCTACGCCAAGTTCGCTGACCGACTGAACGTCATCAATGAGAACAGCAATAGGTCTAACCTAAGGAGTAGAACAAGCAACGATAGGAGTCTATTGTCTAGTAGTAAATGGAAGATTTAAGCCAAAGTAAACCTGGCTCCGTCCCTCCGGCTATAGTACTACTTCAGAATCCTAGGACCTCTCTTGATTCCACCGAGTAGGAGAAACTGAAGAAAGAAGGACGATGTTTTTTTTTTCAAAGAGAAAGGTCATCTAGCCGCAGAGTGCCCAAAAATCTTTGTCTCTTAAGAGGATATAATGGCTTGGCAAATCAATCTGCTACTCACACAATCATTGTTCCTATCTATTAATGGAAGGATATTTGAAAAGCTTCCGATGATTATCGCCGAGCTAGGGAGTCATGATACTATCATTGGAAGAAAATGGATGGATGAAAAGAATAATTGTCTGGACGTTAAAATAGAAAGATCCTATGGCCTACTGAACAATCCCCAGAAGACCAAGCTCAAGAGTTTACAGTCAAGAGAAAGCTACTCAAGCCTTCAATGAATCAAGATCATCAGCAAGATCTTGAGAGTATGGAAAGCAAAAGCCTATCAGAAATTTAAAACGAAAAAAATCCATCATCGCAGCCCCCGAGAACTTACGGTCAGAGATGAATAAGATGCAAAGAGCTCTCGAGGAAATCAGAAACGGTCCAGAGCAGGATTTACCTTCGCGTCACCGGCGAAAAGCTTAGAATAATCTTCCAAGAATTGATATCGCCGCAATAGGAGCTGTTGCATTCGATAGACTTTGTCAGAGAAACGAATCCGAATTCTTCACGACAAGCCTATATGAGATAGACAAACTGATAGAAGAAGAATCCATGCCACCGGAAGGCCCTGACTACACAAAAATATTGGGTGAGAAGCTCCCTTGGCAGTATTCTGGGTTTCGAGATGTGTTTTCTAGAAAGGTCGCTGACAGGCTATCATCTCATCGTTCTTACGATTATAAAATTGAACTCACTGAATGGAATAACATTGGATACACCCTCTGAGAAAGCAGTCCCTTGTAGAGTTGAAAGCCACCAAGGAATATTTGATGGAGAACTTGAATAGAGTATTTATCGTTCCTAGTTCTTCCCCGTTCGCACTTCTCCCATCGTATTCGATTTAAAGCCTGGAGGACTACGGTTCCGCGTTGATTAACGCAATAACCAAAAAGAATCAATATCCCCTCCCCTTGGTTGATGAAACCATAGAGCGTCTAAGTAGGGCAAAAATCATCACTAAGTTGGATATCAGATCAGCTTTCTACAGATAAGAATGGCACTGAGTTTCTATAATGGCAACCCGCCCATTGTAAGTGTACTCCAGCCTTTGATCTAAACACCTAGCAGCCTATATATCAGCCCATATTGATTGATAATAGTTAAAAGCTGTTTGGTGACTATCGCTACTCTCGGTAGTCGTCTCCACCGGGTTGCTACAGAGCAAGTATTCCACCATGTGGGTATAATAATGCCGATGGTGATTGGAAAGACAACTTTAAATAATCAAGGTAGAAAATTTTTTACCTAGGTACTGCCGAGGCATATGTAGTTAGTTGATGTTGCGATGTGTTAAAAACGAGCACAGGTAAGGAGTTCAGCTGCTTAGAGAAGCTTCGCTGACCGATTGACAAGGGTAGTGACCGGACAATCTAAAATTTTATTCCAATCTCTTGCGAAAACCCTCGAGATTCTGTGGCATTGTTAAAACACACGGTACTGACGCCAAAAAAAACACCCCATAGTCATCTTCCGGCGCTCAGCAGCCTATTGTAGATTGTTTGATGGTGGTTGGAGAGTTGAGGGCAGTGAGCAGGACTCCACAGGGCTTCCACAGAGCCCGAACAGATACGTGATGATAACCAGAAAGACAATTTTAAACAGCTCTGGTGAAAACAGGTCGGTTGGATACAACCAGGGGTTAATGCTGACAGGTAGTTAGTGTATTGGTATGTTAAATGTGAGAATAATGTGCCTTGCAACCTGTCTCCTTCGGGCTTTGGGGGTTAGAAATGATGCAAGCAATCTAAGAACCACGTAGGAGTGTTCAGGATTGGCTCTTATATTACATTGTAACGACCGATTATAAGAAGCCGATGATAAAAATACTAGTAATCACTCTATTATTAGTTAAATTTTTGGTTGTAGCTATCTCAAGATTCCATTATTATATCACTATGACCCTATCGCTTCTTAAAAGAGACGTCGAATTCAAAATGGAATCTATAGCGGGAACCGCAAGAAGCAGCGCATGAAAAAAATCAACGTGTGCGGAGGAGCAGAAATACGTAGACCAGAATCACGTGATCTCGGGTTTCGGCTTGATTTTTAGTTGGGACTATCATAGCATCACGCCAAGGCTGTCTATGATAAGTACCTGGCAAGCCTTTTTCTTCATGACAAGTGGGCATTCAACCTAACAGTCTGACGTTGTGACGTTAGTGCGATAATCACCTGTTACTATATATACTCTCTTCAATGTATCGCCGGTCACACCACTGAACAACGGACACAAATGTCTACTATCACATGGAATACACTGCGACAGAACTGGCCAACCCCCTCGAGCCCATCGCGCTCCCTTCTCTGCAGCCGCGAACAATCGCTATCATCTAAAAAGCAAAACCGATTTCGCTATGGTTGATACCTTGGCTGGTATTTGCCTAAACTGTGCAAAATCAATCAACAGTGTTCCAATTTCAATTCTGCTTATTGGCCTCTTTGCAACCATTGTGGGTTTGGTCGTGCTGGTGAGTTTGGTGATGTCGTTTTTCGAAACCTTTTTTTTCTTTGGACTCACACCTATACTCAGACATATGCCTTCGTTTTCATTGTTGCGCCTGTGCCTCGAGAAGCCCTCGCACAAGAGAAGCAGTACAGGACCCTATCAATTGATGGCTCGGTGACAAAACCTGAGTCACTACCATGCTGGCTAGAGGCCTGGGAGTCTCGGGGGAGCCATAGCCAGAAGGCAACCGACTTGGAGATAGAGAAGGCGGAGCTATTTATGTCAGTTGTTGTTCCAGCTTATAACGAGGAGGAACGCTTGGCAGGAATGCTGGAGGAAACAACGAATTTCCTCGAGCACACGTACGGATCCTTAGCAGAGAGGGACCGGCGCTATGAGGCGGAAAAGAATCTACGACGACGCAAAGTCAACGAGGCGGAAAATAGACAACCTACAGCACCTCCGTCCAAAGGTTGGGAGATCATAATCGTGTCTGATGGCTCCACGGATAAGACAGAAGAGACAGCTTTCGCGTTTGCGCGGGGCCATCAGCTTTCATTACATCCTAAGGGCCACGCTGGACCGTGGACACCAAATAATTATGAAGGCGTGCACATTCCGCCGGGTTGTATTAGGGTTGTCTCTCTAACGAGAAATCGAGGAAAAGGCGGTGCTGTAATACACGGAATGCGGCACGTCCGGGGCCAGTATGTGGTTTTTGCGGATGCTGATGGGGCCAGTAAGTTTGATGATCTTGAAAAGCTTTTGTTAGCTTGTCAAGAAATTGAGGATTCTGCAAAACGGGGGATTGCTGTGGGGTCGAGAGCGCAGCTGGTTGGGAGTGAAGCTGTTATAAAGGTTTGAGACACCCGAGTCCCCCTTCTACCACTTTCGGGTGTTCTTTCAGTGGCTTATTTGATCTGGGTAAAGCGATCAAAATTACGGAACTTTTTGATGCATTCGTTTCATCTAATCTTATGGCTGTTGACGCCTCCCGCAACTGCAACCATTAAAGACACACAATGCGGATTCAAGCTTTTTTCGCGTGCATCTCTGCCGTACATCGTCCCCTACATGCATTTTGAGGGCTGGATATTTGATGTAGAGATGCTCATGCTTGCCGAGTTTTCTGGGATACCGGTTGCCGAAGTCCTAGTGGACTGGCGTGAGGTGAAGGGAAGTAAATTGAATATCATCCGGGACAGCATTGGGATGGCTTGGGGATTAATGATCCTCCGGGCAGCCTGGGGTTTAGGTGTATACAGAAGGACAAGGAAATTCTGGTCGCTTTTCAACACGACATTTCTGCATAATTCTAGGAGTTCCAGTTCCAGAAGGCCTTTAGGGCCTTCCCAGTCTCTCCAGTGATCCATAGAGTAGAGGCAGGTGTCTGAACGCTCGGTATGATCTGTCCTCTCAGCCCTTGCTCCATTTATGGTAGTAATCTGAAACAGTTACTTCGTTGCTTGGTCGATTTGGTGAATTTCGTGACGATACATGGTTATAATCTTGGACACTCGCGTTGACTAATTCCTAGATACGACTGGATGTATATATACCACATACTTAGATTTCCTTACGGTCCCTCTTGACGCTTGGAGCTTCTTGTGTGCAACTTGTGCTCTGCCCACGAAACAGATTTGGAAATGCTATAAGAACATGCTTTCTCGTGTAATATTATCATCGATTCGATAAATGAAAAACTAGTGCTTGCTCTTGCGCTTTTCATACATGCAATATGCAATATACATAGTTATCTTCCAGGACTGAGAGAAATTTGGAATTCGGTTTTGATTTTGGTCCGACCTGCATCACGTAGCCAGTCAAAGTGGCCTCCCCTCGCAGAAGACGTTTACGAGTTGACAGTAGGTATATTTCATCACCCATGTTGCACATATGCTAGTACCAATCTTATCAATGATGCCATATGTATGTAGTAGAACTAGTGAATTACTGATGCAATATTAAACCTGGGAGTCACACATCTCCTTGTTCTTGAATTGAAAAGTTGACCTTTCATGCTTTATCACACCATTAAGTATCATACTAATATGTCAGTGCTTAGTATGTAAGTAGTAGGAATGTGATGAACATAATACAAATGTAAATTCACATATAATAGGACTTCTATAGCTCAACATTATATATAGTGGCTCCCGGTTTTCGAATAGATACTTGATATGACTATATTCTAGTGGTACAAGACTATGATAGCAGTGAGTGCACGGTGTAGTTACAACTTACCAGATACACGGATAGACTAGAAGATACATAGTGCTATAGAAAATAGACGGGTATTCTGATCACGATCATAATAACAATGCATACGGAGTCAATTTTTGCATTGTTGTACAGTACTACATACAGTATACCTATCCCATACTATAGACTATGTAGGGTAGTATATAACTCTTCAAATGTAGGACGTGTGGACCTTGGAAAATGCAAAAAGAGTTGCATAATTCTGCTGCAAGTTCAATGAATCAACTTCTTTGCAATCTCCTCACTACGTCATCCGTGGTACGTATTCGACAGGCAGAAAAAGGAAGAGCAACTTCCCCCTAGCTATAGGTTTCTATTCTCTCATCATCTTGCCTTTAACTGACGAATGTCGCATCTTGGTGATATGGACTCAAGTTAAGTATTTTCAACACTCCATCAACACCGTGCGGGGAAGCATCGCTCCGCATAATACATTAGGTAGTGTGTGGTAGCGCGACGGATCGCCTATACCCCTGTTCTCGAGTGTGCTTTCACTGGCCTTTGTGGTGAACTACGAACTTTCCTAGACCGTATATGGACATCTGGGTTCTCCTTTCTGAAGGACCATCCTTCACAAGTCCACGTCGCGTGGGATCTCGAGGCATGTGGACAGATTTCGTGACGTCAGATTCGACAAGGTAATTTGGGCTCAGGCTTAACCTATATTACCAAACTTGTTCATCGATCAGCGACGGAGATATTAATACCTATGTAGGCGCCTAACAAGCAACGTTCCCTTGTTCACGATAGCGATCTCAACAGCCCTGAACGCTACGCCGCGGAATCGATCTCCGGTGACCGTAAGAAATGAAATCCTCGATCTTAAAGACACTAAATGGACATGATAGCTCTCCTTATAAAGAGGTTCGGTTCTCCCCGAATGCCGCTCTGATTCGTTGTGCACAATCTGTTACCACCGGCAAGCGCATTCTAGATTCAGCCCACACGGCAGGCATCGATCACAAGCCGTATGGTGGAATTGCTTTCTCGGATTTCGCTGTATATGTAGAGCAGACACGATCTTTGCTGGACAGCCAGCGTGCCGCTTTTGAACGCGAGAGGGTGATTTTCTCAGAAGAGAGAAAATTATGGGACAAGGAAAGAGCATTGCTCAAGTCGAGAATCGCAGAGCTAGAATTGGCGCGGACCGATCACGGTCAAAAGAACCATGCTTTCAGGCAGGATTCGTTCAGCCCCAGACAAATTGCATCCCGAAAAATTCCGACAAGTTCCCAGACGCTCCAGCACAGCTCTAACGGCGGCCATCATGTGTGGGAGGGCCCAGGTCCCGGATCAAGACCTACCAGGGTGTTTTCCGGAGAGGATAAGAGCGAATCGCCCTATGAAAAAATCAGATTTGGACTTCCACCTTCGCTTGATGCCGCCTTGTTCCTGGGACCCCAAGTCATCGACCACACCATAAGATTGGATGCCCCAGTCCTGATTGAAAAAGTTGACAGTAAACTGGATGGCATTACACTGAAGTCCACGGCTCTGCCGCCAAAGGTCATTGCAAAGGTCGTGACCTCGCCATCCCCACCCCCATCAAATCGCCTGTCGGAATTGCAAGTTCAGAACCCGGTTCGAGAACATAGGAGCACACCCAAACTCAAGCTGTCTGACCTAGGCCCTCCAGACGAGAATCTGACTCGAAATGCGGGACATACGCCAATGGCCATCCTCGGTACCGAGGCAGAAGCTAGCCGTCAGTCCCCTAACGAGGAGACATCAAAAGAAAACCTTCCGGAGCCGGCCACCATCAAACAGCCAGCAGAGAGTTCTGATTCATACTTCCCAGTAGTCCAGGACGATCCTGCCCTTAGAGAGCCCCTCTCTTTGCGAAACGACGCTGAGAAAGACAGCAGTTTCCTTTTCAACCTCGACCAAAAGCTTTTGGGTGAGGTAAGGAAAGTCTTGCCGGAACCTTCCCACTGCTACCTAGACAGGTGAAGGCGAAGCTAAGAGATGAAGCTTAAGGATACCGGATTCTGGAACGGCATTTGAACCCCCTATATAAAGTATAGGAATATTTGAGTCTTTACACCCATTTTTCATATTCTGGAATTAAGATACGAATTACGCACTTATAATTTAATGTACAGATCACCTTCGCCTTATTGGAAAGAGAAAGTCAACTCAAGAATCTAATGTTTCTTCGGCTTCTTCTGCTTTGTCTGTCTATTTGTGTTCATGTGTCCATGTTCTACAACTTAAATTTCGAAGAGCCCTTCTTTTCTTTAGTATAGTATATATCCACACCAGCCAATCCTGTAGACACGCTGGATCGATGATCAAAAGGCCATCATCCCCTCGTTTAGTGTCAGGCACCTGACATATAGTACGCTGACTGGATGACTCGGTAAGTCATCCATTGGGCCTTTCCGCTGCCTCACATTTAGAATGCTTAGTTGAAGGGGAACTTTATATGTTATGTAGCATTGGTGTATCATACCGTATAGCCACAAATCTTCATGCACACCTCTATCCTTGTCCATAATCATCCATCATCCTCGTTCTCCGGCCAGAGTGTCCAAGGTTGCCCTTGTCTCTAGACGGCCCGCGGGCCTTTATCTGATCTTCCAAACATTCCAGCTTCAGCAGGATCTGCCTTCGACGTCCATTCTTATGTAGTCTCTTGTTTGGGTGGGAACGTCGGCTAGTGTATTTTGCTTCCCGACGCTAGCGGATTAGGAAGCAAAAACGGGACAGGAATTTGGCCTGCCGAGCTTGTCGCAAAGTATTCTAACGCCTTATGATCAGTAAGAACATCGAATCGCAACCCTTCTAACTCGGCCCACCATTTTCCTAGTGCTCGTATAATGACCGGCATCTCCTTGTCGTTGATTTCGTAGTTTCGCTTAGGTGATGACATGGTTTGAGAGTAATAGGAAACAATTGCCAGTCGTTCCCATTTTCATCCTGTTATGAGAACAGACGACCTCGTCAAAAGCATCGGTCTCAATTCTCGTCGGGAGCTCTGGGCCGCTTTTGTCAACCGGGTTAAAGGCTTTGAGCCTTTGCTATACAACTATAATCTTTATAAGCGGCGATAAAAGTTGCAGAAGCCTAAACATGACTGGATCCCCCGTACAATCGTTGGCTGACCCCAGTTTCTAATAACTCCCGTCTTCTCTGTGTCAACTTCAATCTTCGGTTGTCAAGATACTCGCATTTGTCGATGCTGGCCTATAATCCTGCATCACGCAGGCGCGCTAACACTTTCTTCACATGTTCCTCATGCTCCAGCTCATTGTTGCCGTAGATTAACAAGTGATCTATGTAAGCAGCAAGAGGAGTTATCCGGTAGTCCATGAAGATTTCGTTGAACCGAAAGGGTATGAAAGGTAGTTAAGTCTTCTGTCTCCGGTGAAACCCTTGTCGAATATTGAAGATCTTCGCTCCACTCAATCTCTCCGTTAATTCGTCTATTAACGGTAAGGGATATCGGTCTTTCTTGGTGATTGCATTCAGCTTGCGGAAGTCCACACAAAATTGTAGCTTCCCTGTTGGCATTCTAGCCATTAAGATGGGAGATAAAGACCAGCACAAGGCTGAAGTGAAAGCCAAGAGAGATGCAAAAAGGAGCGGGAGGAGGGGAGAGATCAAGGAAGGACAAGTTGAGAAAGGTTTCGCAATTGCTGGATGATTTAGATAATACGTTCCAATTGGAATGAATTACTTACTACTGTTACTACGATGTACCGAATTGATGTGTCGTTAGTTATTTTGCATTATATTCATACTTTTTTATCTCGGCAGAAACGGGGCCGTAACTTTCTGACTCGCAAATGTTACTGCCCCAAGACAAACTGTCTATCCATTACTAACACCAAGGAATTAAAACCTCCAAGACCTAAGTTGAAACGGTTAACTAAATGTTCTAAGGCTTTGGGTCCTGGGTGCCCTAAACGAAGGTGCCATTTCAAAGGCATCGCCACAGGCTGGGCGCCTTCTAGTCCAAGAATTATAAATATTTCGTCGTGTAGAACGAGCTTTTCGATAAATCCTCAAGTATGTATTCCAAGACAATTTGATCATAGTGATCCTCTAAAGTCGCGGCTAGTGAATTGTCACTTCGGTGTAGTTGGTTGTAAACCAGGCCGATCATCCCACAATAAATCTCGTTTGTGAATCCGGCTTGAGTATTCGCTTGCCTTCGGCACCTTGAACCTCGATATCGACATTACCGTATCTTTGGTTTGGGGCCTTATGTTCTTCTCCCGCCCAGACGAAATCACCGGGTTCGGCTGTCCGGAAATTGATGAATCGTATGATCTCGTTTCATATGTGGATTGTGGCTCCCGAATCGAGGATTGTAGAATTCTTGAGAGGATATTGTTGTGTTGAAAACGCAGTACCTTAGCCGATTAGCTTTTC
This sequence comes from Pseudotulostoma volvatum, assembly GCA_019804575.2. Classification (NCBI taxonomy): domain Eukaryota; kingdom Fungi; phylum Ascomycota; class Eurotiomycetes; order Eurotiales; family Elaphomycetaceae; genus Pseudotulostoma; species Pseudotulostoma volvatum. The sequence continues at coordinate 26,305 of JAHQZX020003985.1, forward strand.
CACGAAGAAGGATGATTTAACTTCGCCTATGCTCCTCCTTAGGAGTCAATCATCATTCGTCTCCTTCGCATTTTTCTGCCATCTGACCCCCTGCTTCAGTGTAGGATCCTTCTCGAGAAAACCATCAACTAATTTCTGAATATGTGGTTTAGAAGTCCATCCGTTTGGGGCTACGTTTGAAAGAGATAGAGGCATCGACTGGTTCTATGCAACATACGGCTCGGGTCTTGCATTTGTATCATTGAGAACCTTCAATTATGTCCTATTTGCCTTTACCTTTCCGACTACTTTTTATCGTTGCTTCTTCGGCCGCTTTTAGCGAAGGTCGGTCTAAAGGAGCCCTTGGCAACCTTCGGGTCCCGGGTTCGCTTTGGATATTCTCCTCTGCCACAACCAACCAAAGTTCATTCACAAACTGTTCTGTGAAGTCTAGCGTTCCATCCGCAACCTCACTTCGCTTATAAATCTTATATGTTTGCACCCATACCGGTAGGATCGCCTCAACCGCTCACAAACCATTTTGAAACCAAACTGCACTTTTCATGGTTTGGACCACATTCTTCCCTTTAGAGGCGTGCATTGTCTGGGGTGTTCATTTCTTCGATCATTTGTGGAAGACCAGCTGCTTCTTTTAAGTTCTCGTGCCAGGCGTAAAAGTGAATCATCTGCCTCGCAGGAGGTGTCCTGAAGATTTGATGATACGCTGCTGGTAATCTATTCCCCTATCTTTTGAACTAGGTCTTATCATTTCTCATACGCTCTTATCTCATCTCGATAGACAAGGCAATTATATAATAAAGCATTTTGGCCTTCGGTAGAAAGACCTCCATACGTGTACCAAGGGAAAGAGAGGCGGATGTAAGAGGTAGAACATTTGAAGTAGGAGTCCGTTCAGGCTGAATTGACTAAGATCGAAAAAGCCGAGCTGTGGATTCGCTGAAAAAAGGGCGCTTTCAATGAGAAATTGTTGATTGCGGGCTTCTCTGGTTCAGGGAGAAAAGGTTTGGTTCCCTGAATCTGATCCCAAAAACGAAAAGCGACAGACAGCCTTAGTCTTGAATCTCTTATGCCAAGTCTCCCAGTCCGATGAATTCTTGAGCAAAATGTCAGATGCCGTGATGTCTTTTGATGCGGACATGATTCTGATATTTAGAGGGTTGATAAAAGGATATAAAATTAAATAAGGGTAAGATCAGATGAGAAGTGATGGAAGACGATGTTTGAGTCGAGAAATCGAACGCGATAATAGAAAAGATAAGTATTTAGTTTGTCAGTAGCGAATCAGACCCTGAATTATTAGAATCTACTGACGTTTTTTTGTAAGAGATATGTATTGTTGATTCAAGTTATTCTGGATCTTTTTCTTCTCTCTGCTTTTATTTGAACTAGATACATGCTTCCTTTTACTTGCTGATAGACCCCGCCACTTGTTGATTCCGTGAGGCTCTCCGGCATTTCTAACATGTTACAGAACCATTTATCAATATCCTCGCCACAATAATTAGATGAAGAATGAAGTGTCATAATTGCTGTAGTACTATATATGAAAACTGACCCTTTTAATTCAGGTACTTAACAAGAGGTGTATACTACCTGTATATAGGGAGAAAAGCAATGGGAAAAACAGGGTGTCATGATTTCTATACACCCATCGTGAAATCATGCTCGATCCCCGGTGTCACACTGGCGATGAACTTCAGAAAGACAACTAAATATTGATCTACTCGGATCGCAGATGGCAAGACCTCATTCCCATCCTCCCGATGGTTATCGTCTTGGAGAACCTCCCATTCGTCACCGCCATTGCCCCCTGCGGCAGCCACGCCCGCTGCATAGCCTCCACGGTCGGTAAGGGAGAGACGCTTAGTGTCATCCACCAAGCCCTCGAGTCCACTCTCTGCTTTTACTTTTGATACCTCCTCAGCCGACCGCGCCTGCTTGAGCTTCTGATGACGGAGCCTGAGAGCAACATCAGCGCGGTCGAGGAAGATCTTCATGACTGACCCGTGTCGGCATGGATGGACCGTCGCCATCGGGACGCTAGTATCGAACCACGGGAAATCTTCAAGGGTCACTGTCTTGTCCTTGTAGTCGCCCACAATGTCTTCCATCATCAGACGGGGCGGTAGAGGTTCCGAAGGCGAAAGGTAGCCAGATAGATAGAGGCGAGGTGTGCGGTAGTAGTTTGCATAGGTAATGTAGAGATTATATGTCCGAAAAGGCCTGCCGGTTTTGAGCATATTGGTTAGCCTGTGCTAGATTCGGTCAGACAACGCAAAACGGGACATAGTGATGAATGCAAAAGGGATGAAGTAGGACCTACGCGGTTATATTTGGCTTTCCGGCTAGGTCTCTGATAATCGCCTCTTCATCATCATCATCCTCCATGTCCGGGATCTCCTCTTCCTCCTCCCTCTCCCCCATGTTGCCTGCGTCATCGACGGTGTGGACATCCTTTATCTTTGTCTCTTGGCTGTCGGCCAACTCTCTACCTCCCCCTGTTCTTAACCAGCCATCATCGCCGTCGCCGTCGCCGTCGCCGTCGCTTGGGCCACTACAAAGCATATCTTGAATGATAACATCTTCCAATTGGGCATCGCCCACGAAGTTCTCGTTCAGCCGTCGGTGGCACGGCACACCACGAGTCACGAGATACTGTTTTCCTGGTGGAAGATATGGCACTCGCTTGGTCGGGCTAGATGCGTCGGCCCAAGACCACGACGGGAACTTGTAGACAAGGTAATCCCCAGCCAGAACAAACTCCTCGGGAGTGATCTGGCCGGTCGTTCGGAATGTAGAGGTACGGGATACTGGGGCGAGGCGATCCCGCCAGGTTGACAGAGTCTGGTGCCAGATATTCTTCACAGCAGAAGACATCTATCCTGAATCTGGAGGCCCTTGAAGCCAGGGGATTCGAGATATGTATGAAGGGTGCCCGTCTGGTATGTGCTTTGCGTTATGGAGCTTGTGAGTGCTATTCTCCGTCAATTAACACCTATTTAGACAGAATACCGGGTCCAGGAACAGAAACGAATCTAGAATAGGAATCTGTTTGTATGCCTACATACTAATGGGTTACCGAGCCTTTACCCTACAGCAACGGAGAGTTAACCCGGTGCGGGGAGGGCTTGGCAATACATTGAGGATCATCCATTATTCAAGTTCCTTTGCGGGTATGAAGATTATCAGCTGCCCCAGCGCACATGGCGCTGGCAGATGACAACTGTGATCGCCTTCTCATGATCAAGACTTGGCTTATATAAGTTATCATTTAGCAACATAACCGGAGGTGATCATGTGAATGCCTGGATCCTTCTATATTCGTGGTATACTAGTATAACTACTTAATTATTATTGTTTAACCAAGTTTATTGTCTGTATCCAGCCTTTCGGCTATGACAGGCACTACTAGTATACTAAATGTAGGTACTTATTAGCGTGCCCTTATGTTGTGGAAATCGACATGTATGTGACTCTCTAGAACCGTAACTCAATCTCTTATTGTATTATCTCTATAAAGGTGTGTGTAACTAGGTAAATTCCTACAGCCGTAGCCGCGTAGGCGGTTGTCAATCTACCCAAGAATCTAGAATACCCGTTTTCCCACACTGAGCGATAGCCTCCATGCGAAAGTTGCTCTATTCCAAAATGTAGGTTAGTGCTCTGTGTCACAGACTCACAGATGGCCAATAACTTGCAACTATGGAACCGTCTTACTACTTATAGGTTGGAGAAGCTGCCATTATCGATGATGTGATGCATGTTCGATTGAATTGGTACCGAAGCTATTCCGTCCTTGACGCCACTTTTGCTATCTAGGATTGTGTTTCGTATGGTGTTGCGTCTATGGAGTATATGTGGTTTGAATTATGGGCGCCTAGATGGAGCGGCAAGGCGTATCCTACGGCCTTGCCATTGGGCCTCAGCGGAAACCCCATATACAAACAATCACCAAGAATTCCCATGTTGATTCAGCTCAACTTGCAGCTCAACTTGTTTCTTCATAGCATCTGGTTGTAAGAACTCCCTCTGTGCTTAGGAGGAGAGCCAATACCTGTGTCGTCTCTTGCCAGGCCGGGTGCATACTCATTGCTGGTCGATGTTGAAAGCCAGTCATTCGTATCATATAGATTTATCGTGGATGGCGTGATTTCATCCCTTCTGTCTTGTTTCTTTCCACTTCCCCTATCACTTCATTAACGACCAGTGGGATAGATCGCGTCTTCCACTTCCCCTGCTCGGCTTGTGCAAAGCTGTTTATACTCTTCATGGCGACCACCAGAAACCCAAGCTCTTCACGATCGACATCGAAGACCTCCCACCATTCGCCGTCAACCAGCTTGACACTCACTTCTCTAGCAGCAAGATATATAGCGGCCACCGCCAACGTATTCGGTTGATGAGTAATATAGAGTAGCTGCGGTGACAATAGAGCCGCATTTAAATGTTCGAATATTCGTTTCGCAATAGGGGGTGAGGTTGCATTCATCGTCTCCAAATATGTGAGCGCAATGGTATGAGGCAGGACAACGCGTGTGTTGAAGCCTAATGTACGAAGAAGAATCGATTCTATCCTGAGAAGGACCAGACGCTCTGACTGATAGTTTCCTTCGGAGAGATAATATGATTCCGGCGCCGGTTCCTTGGGTGATCCCCTAGAATTGATGAATAAAAGCGGGGATGACTCCTTGGAGAGGAGAAAGTTGTAGACATTGAGAATTGAGCGAGGGGAAGTAGGCTGGAAGGAGAGCTTTGCAGTCAGGTAAAGGGACGCCGCGGAAACGTCCTGTCGGGAACCATCAGAATCTCACTCTATCATCATAATCCCGGAACTCTAATCCCACTTCACACTCCACTGCATTGGGCTCACCTTAGCGGAGTAGATAGCAAGACTGCCCCCTTCCGGTCCGATCCAGAATCGAGTAAAGATCACGATCGCTTGGGCGATATTCTCTTGGGGAAGCCTCAGAAGCACCCCAGCCGCCTGGGTGAGTAGAGCACCAGCAAAACGAATCGAGGCTTCCAAGTCGGATGGCACACCGTCGAGGGATGAGGATGAAGTTGAGAGTTGAGCTGGAGTTGCGAGAGAGTTGGAAAGGTTCTCTAGGCCCTGCACCTCTGCCATAGATGGCTATTGAATATAGTTTGAAGAGGTTAGAACTTGAAATTTATGTGAATATCCTGTATTTTATCCATCAATCTATTAAAGATCCTGCAGTTCCAATTAAGGTTAGCTCCACACTGACCTAGTTTGTAATAAGGATGTGGATTCATAAGATTCATTTTGACATATCATAGCGGTAATACTATATCTATATGATATCATACCTATCCCTACACGTGCAGCCCCTCGTTTTTGCCATATTCATCAGGCATAAACGGCCTTTTATGCCTGAATTTAATATGCGCAAAGTTTATTTGTGTCTGAGGAATCACGTGATGTGCGTGTAGCTAGTGGAATCATGCTATTTTATTAGATCTCGGGGAACATCAAACAAGTCAAAATATCATGAATTCAGACGTCCCCGTTTTCTTGATGGTGTTATTCATCCACTCGTTGCTCTAATATCATTGCTTCGTATCTTCCTGGTCGATCTTCTGCCTCTCGACATGCTACTCGCCTTACCAATACAGCTCCCTGCCAGTTGATGGTCCTACGAGCAGGGCGCCAATGCGCGAAGGGACCTAGGCAGATATTGGAGATGGGCTCACTAGGAGACCTGTCGCCACCAGGGAGTATCGCGGTTCGCTCTCCTTCCACGTTCTGGTTACTAGGCGGATGAAGAATCTGACCGCAGATGGCAGGTGGGAGTCATAGTCGGGCTGATCTCGACTAGCCTTCAAGCCATTGGGCTCACGCTCCAACGAAAATCCCATATCCTTGAAGACGAAAAGCATCCATACGATCAGCGCAGGCCCCCATACAAACGAAGACGATGGCAGGTACGGAACTCTCGGGGGATTTGTCGATTGTAAACATCGAGCCGACCTGAACTGACCGACTACAGTTGGGAATGCTCATGTTCGTGTTGTCAAATATTATTGGAAGCACAATCCAAATCACAACCCTCCCACTACCTGTTCTCTCTGCTCTACAAGCGGTACGTTTTCCCGTCAAAATCCCAGGCGGGAGCTGCTGAATGCTGAATGCTTCTCTTAGTCGGGTCTCGTTTTCAACACGATCTTTGCGACATTGATTCTTGGTGAACTATTCACGAAATACTCCCTCCTTGGTACCATTCTGGTATGTCTTGGCGCCATTTTAATTGCTACATTTGGTGCTGTAGCAGACCCGGCCCATTCTCTCGACCAGCTTCTTCAACTTCTGAACCGTCGCCCCTTTATCCTCTGGATGCTAGGCACGGCTATAATCGCGCTCCTAACTCTAGCTGGGGGTCGACTTCTCAAGGCATTCGCCGCTCCTAGTCGCGCCAAATGCTCGATAATTTCTAGACTACATCTCTCATCACTCACCATCCCGCGCATCAAGCTCCTTCGTGGCATGTCATACGGTTTTGCTAGTGGAATACTATCTGCTCATTCACTACTACTGGCTAAGTCTGCGGTTGAATTACTCGTCCGGACCGTGATCGACGGTAATAATCAGTTCGATCGTTGGCAGTCCTGGACTATTCTAATTGGCATGATTGCACTGGCTCTAGCACAGCTATATTACATGCACCGAGGATTAAAGCTTTGTAGCACTAGCGTCCTCTATCCTTTTGTCTTTTGCATATACAATATTGTCGCCATTTTAGATGGGTTGATTTACTTCCGCCAGGCGTCCCAACTGGCGGGTTATCATGCTGGGCTCATTGCACTTGGCACCGTCGTTCTTTTAGGTGGCGTGCTCTGCCTTTCCTGGAGGCTAGAAAGTTTTGACAGTCATGTGGGCGTTACCCCTGTTAGCGCACCGCAGACGACGCTTGGCCCTGGCATGGGTTTTGTCGAGCATCGATTGGAATCTCCTTCCGGCGACGAGGAAATGCAAGCCGCTGAGCGTGAGCCACTTTTGTACAAACCTGGGTTTCCACCTAGCTCTATCCGCCAGCGAGCCCCGAGTCTTCCTCTTCTATCTCCGTGTCGGCAGCGTAATCAGAACTTCGGGGCAGTGTCAGCTCAGATCTGGGCGGAACTAGATGACTCCGAGGATGAAACCGTCGATGATGCAGATACTGCCGTTATTACTTCTGGTATGCTTTCTTCCGCCGTGGACAATCACCGACTTGGAAATCAGGAGTACAGACCCTCATTTTTGTCAGAAAGTTATGGACAGCAACGGCAACATAGCGTATATGCCATTCCCTCCTTTCCACCACAGAGGAAAGGGGGTTTGAGATTTAACCCCCCAAGAGACCCTCGAAAAACCCAATTTTTTAGAAGAGATACGTTACCGAGGCGCGCCTCAGCCATCGCATCACTCAATATAAACCTGCCCACTCCGAGGCGAACCCGCCTACGCACATTCACAGACCCCGGCGGTCTTAGTGGTTGTGTCACTAATGGCAGCCAGCCTGTTATCTGCACGCAATCCGAGAATCATTCCCGAGAGCTGGGGAGGGCAGATTCCATCCCTTCTACGATCCCCAGTTTCATAATGACAGGATTGAGCACCGGGCTGAACCTCCTACAACGATGGACTAGGTCATTGCGCCGGGAAGACCATTTGGCTATCTTAGAAAGGCGCCGCCGAGATATTATATCTCATGAGATCACGGAGGAGCCTGACTCCATCGACAGGGAAGACTGTCGCACTGGGGATAATCATAACGGAGTATGAGACTCATTAGGTTATTGGCTGTACATTCAGTGACCATGGTCATCTAAGCTCGCTCACAAAACGATCGCTTTTTCGCTTTTAGATACCCTTCCGGCTTCACTCAAGCACGGAATATATACATACTTCAAGTAGTACATGTGCTGTACTCTATAAATGGCTTTCGAATAACCGTAAATTTTGTATATTGCATTGGAGATATATATACTTGGTACACCATTACCCTCAAACTGCCCTCTACTGTGTATCATAGCGTTTCCGCTGCCTTGAAGGGCAAGACATATTTACCGTAGTCTAGAAATTTCTTCGGTTCACCACCGCTTTGGCCTTCGAACCCGCCGTAGCCAGTGAGATCATAAACTGCTGGCATCATACCAGGCATGACTCCCTAGACCCCCAGCCTGCTTAGTAAGCGGGACAGGGCGTCAAAGTCCCAGGCCCATAGGGCGGGCGGTGAACTTTTTACAACCTAATACTAGTACTACTAGCTAGTGGCTGGATAATGTCAGATAGAAACTCCAATCGCTATCTTAGCACAGGAATTGATAAGGACACAACGCTTTGGCTAAGGACACAACATGCTAACCCGCTTATAGATAACACGTACATAGCCT